>WYDI02014930.1:0-51423 GCA_009867235.2 Psittacus erithacus
GCAGCCACAGCTTCTCTGGGCACCCTGTGCCAGTGCCTCAGCACCCTCACAGGGAAGAACTTCTGCCTTAGATCTAATCTAAATTTACCCTCTTCCAGGCACAGGATGTGTCTGATCCCAACACCACCCAAATCCCCCTGTGCCTCCTGCTTCAGGTTTCCCCAGGACCTGGCATCTGCTGCAGGGATGATGAAGTGTGACAGAGCTCTTCCTAACACTGTGTTCAAAGATTATCTGGTCTTGTATTTCCTAATCCTGCCAGGAGCCAATCTGGAACATGAGGCAGCATTAAACAATTTCTGCTGCAAGTCACTGAAACCCAGCTGGCTCTCCACTGTTTCATTGCACCTTTCTTTGCAATGTTTATGAGCTTTTGCCTATTTATAAAGGCCCATAAAGTTTTGAAGGAAGCCTCTTGGAGCTATAAATTGTCACGCTGAGAAGTGCAAGCAGTCCTGGGATGCTAAAGCCTATCAAAATAAATTGCCATAAATGTCCTTCTCTGCATGGACTGTAGGTCTTCCTTTGCTTGATGCAAGCTCCCAACAAGGCCAGTTAATGAGTGCTGCTGTGCAGGAACACTGCGGGACACCCACTGAGGAGCCCCTTTGGCAGACCACTCCAATGGGGTGATGAAAACCCCTTTGTGGTTCCATTGCCCTCGCTGGATGCAGACGCCCAGACTCCTGCGCAGCCGGGGGGGGGGAGGCGTGACGTCACGCCTGCCGTCAGAGTCTCGTGACGTCACGCCTGCCGTCAAGGCCTCTGACGTCACCGCCCCGCTGGCTGAGGGAAGGGAGGGGGCGCAGGTGGCGGCCGGGCCGAGCGCTCCCGGCTGACAGCGCCGGGCCCGGCCCAGCTCTCCCCTCCCGTCCCCTCCCCTGCCCGGCGTGGCCCGGCGGGAGTTGTAGTACGCGGCGGGCGGAGGCAGCCGGCCCGGCCCCGGGGCGGACTACAAGTCCCAGGCGGGGCGGGCGGCGGCGCTGTGTGTGTGTGTGTGTGTGTGTGCGGGAGCGGGCGGCTCGGCTGGGTTCGGCGCGGCAGTAACCTCCCGTCTCTCCCTCTCGCAGCGGCGGCAACGACGATGCAGGCGGAGTCGGGGATCGTGCCGGACTTCGAGGTGGGCGAGGAGTTCCACGAGGAGCCCAAGACCTACTACGAGCTCAAGAGCCAGCCCCTCAAGAGCAGGTGGGACGGGTGGAGGACGCCGTGCCCCTGAGCCGCGGCGGGCCGTCGGTGAACGCCGAGATCCCCCCCCGCTTTCCGCCCCGGCGCTGAGGGGCGGCCATTTAGTGCTTCCTGCCATAATAGCGGCGTTGTCGGGCGGGAGGCGGGCCGGGCCGGCGTTATGTAAAGGGCATTGTTGGCCGTGCGGGGCCTCGCCGTCGCGCCGGGGCAGCCCCCGCCGCTCGCGGGGTCTGGCCGGGGCGGGTGGGGGGAGCAAGGCACCGGCAGTACCTGCTCCCGGTGAGCGGCTTTCCCTCCACCCCCGGCAGGTGCGGCGGCGCTCGGGTGGGGTCAGCGCGGCGCTGCAAAGTTGTTGCAAGGTCTTGCGGCGTGTGGGGTGGTTTGGGGAGGTTTATTCTGAGTTAAAGAGCGTTGTTGGTGCGTGCAGGCGTTTGGGGGCTGGAAACTTTCCCCTCGGTACGGCTGTTTCTTCCTGAAGTGGTGTTGTTTTGGTGTGAGAGGAACCCTTTATTCTTATCTGGAGTGGCTGTGTCGTGTAGATATGGTCTGTAAAGCGAAGGGAGGCAGTGAGTGTTTCTCTCCCTTTTGGGGTGTAAGGTACTTGCTTTCCGTCCTGGTTCTGGAAGAAGAAAGCAAACGCTCTCCTGCACCTTGAGTACCTGCCTTGTCAGCAGTGGTGTGCTTCTCCCTCCTCTGCTTTTTCATTCAAAGTGCTCAGGCAGAAACGAGACCTCTGTTTCATCACACTGCGCCCCTCGGTAGTACCCACTTGCATGTAAGGTCATTGCTGCAGGTGTAGCGTGCTTGTGATTGAGTCTGCTGTCAGCCCGCCTTTATATTCATGGTTTTTTGTTTTGAGCAATGCTCTTTGTACATCTGTGCATGTAGTCAAAAAACGAACGGAAAGGTAAATATTTAAAAACATATGTGCTAGAATGAGCTTAGACTGTACCAATCGCTGGTCAGACACACTTCAAAATGAATAAATGATATTTTTTGCTCATGTTCCAAATGTTTTAGAAACACTGAAAGTCTTTGACTACCAGATGTTAAAAATACTGTCACAGCTGGGGCCACTTCCTGTGGCTTCTGTTCGCAGCAGCCCTACTTGCCACTGAACCTTCGGTATTGCTGAGAAGTGGTGCGCATAGTGATGGTGATATGCAGCCTTTCACAGCCTGACAGGCCAGCCAGCCGAGTCAGTGTTGCCAGAACTCCTCTGCCCTCCAAAGTTGTGCAGGGAAGTTGCCATTATCCAGGTAATCAGCTGGGAGCCATGCTAATGTGCGGAGAGAGGACAGCATGGAGAAGATCTGTTCATCAGCAGTGGTGGGTTCCAGCTGTGGTAGAGACAGCTGGGAGACCCATGAGGCTTTGGGTTCAGTGTCTGTATTGCCAATGGAGTACAGCAGTTGTGGAGTAGGTCATGACAACTGCACTGTTGTCGGGTAGCTGCATCAGCTACAGGGTCTAACTAGTGTGCAGGAGTTGTCCCTTTATGGTTGGCTATTCTGTAGTTTGTTGATGCCTTCAGCTGGTGTGGGCATGGGGCATAGGTAGCCTGTCTGCATTTGACCTTGCACAGATGTTCCAACTGCTTTTAATTCCTGTGACTTGATGCTTTGGGACCCAAATGTATCCCTGTTTTGTTCGCTTCTTTTGGGGGGAAGGTGAATAAAGGTAGTCTGTAATGAAGCGCTGGAGTATTTATCTTTTAAGTGTTGTCGCTTCAAACATTCCTGGACTGAATTGCTACTGTATGGTTTTATGTGGTACTTATACAGAGCCAGCACTGCCCACTATTTGGGTTTAAAGGGACCCCCGTGTCAGTCATCCTGGCTTTCTGGTGTTCCTCAGGACAATATCTGCTCTGATGTTTCCAGGAGGGCTTGTTTGTTGGAAGTGACAAGTTGCCTCAGTCTGTCTTGTGTCTCTCCATGCACACCCATGCATACAAGAAGAGGGAGCCCTGAGGGTGGAATAACAACCCATGGTTTTTCTGGCAGGTAGTAGAATGATGCATGAACCTCAGCATGGAGCCTGCCCAGCTCACGTACAGCTCTTACCTTGAGGTAGAGTCCCAGTTGTCTTCGTGGTCTTGTGGGAGAAGAAGCAAAGGAGCCAGGGGCCCCTGCTAGGGCCCTATAAACCTGTGCCTGTAGCCAGGCCGATAAAGCTTGGTAAGAGGAGGCAAAAGTTGCTCACAAACCTGTTTGCTTCATGATGTGCTGATTGTAATCTTAAAAGGGCTTCTGTAGTCCTTTGCTGAGGCCTGAAACCAGTCTGACTGATGATTATCAAGGGTATTCAACATCACCCTGCTGCTTTCTCCTGTGGATGTAAATCAGGGGTAATTGCACAGCAGTCAGTGGAATAACACTGGGTCAGCATGGTGTAGCGATGGGACTGTGGCCATGGGAATTGCTTTCTTACCATCTGCTCTGCAGCCTTGCTCTGGAAAGGTTCCTGGGGAATAAGCAGAACAGAAGCAATACCTGGTGTTAAGAGACCAGTCTAAGTAGCAGTCTTGCTTTTTCCCCTGGTGGGAGCTGCTGATTTCCTAGCAACATTCAGGGCTGTCTCTGTTCTTTTTTAACCATAAGAGGTGAGAAGCATCCTTGGCTTATAGAAGCTGAAATTGTGAATACCTGGAAAAAGCCACCTAGCTCAGAAATACATAAGGAGGGCAGTGCTCTGAACCAAGAATAAACTTTTCGTTGCCTGGTTTAGCTCAGCCCTGCTGCTAGTGTGCTCCTTCACTCAGTAAAACACTATTTGCTTCCTTCCAGGTTGCTGGTTTTCCAATGTGTTACATTCAGTTAGAGATTTCTGCTCTCCAATGTGTCCTCACAGTTACTCCATCCATATTTCATAATTCAAGTCTGCAATTGAAAGCCACAAGGGGTCCAGTAATAAAGGCTTTTTGCAGTAAATACTGTACTAACTTAGGCCAAGCCACAATTGAGTGCTAGAGGCCAGGGAAAAATGTAAGCCCAGCAAAAAAACTTAATCACAAGGGATGGGGAGAATACATGGGGCTGCAGTATGTCAGTTCCAACCATATTTTCTAAACCCTTCAAACTCATGAGAAGTTAGCTTCTTGTGCTAAGCCCTAGCTACATTTAAGGGTTCTCTGGAATCTGCTGTGGTTGAACGTCTTTGAAAACTGAGAAGATGTTTTGGTTGCTTCGGTTTTTCCAGAATCACTTTTCCCCATGGGAGGAAACTGGACTTTATGACTAGCCAGTAAGACAATGAGATTTAATTTTTTTTCCTCACATTCATGCTTCATTCCTCTCCTGCCATTTTCCTGAAGGATGATAGTCTTAATTTATCAGTACATACACTTAAGTATTGTATGTGTTTGTGTAATGAACAAGTAAGTAAATAAGGTTTCTTTCCGGGTACAAGCAATGTACAATGAAATCGATGGAGTTTTATTTTCAGGCAGTCAGTTCAAGAAAATAATCAGTTGTTACCAAAAGAAAACGAAGATCCTGACGTGTCTGCATACAGTCGTCAGGGTGCTGTAGGCTTAAGTTACATTCATTTACTGCTCATGTAGATTCTTTACATCACTTGACTTACTAAAGCGATATTTTGGATATCAAACTGGTACCTGGAAGTAAAGACTTTACAGTCTGCCTTCGTGCAGGGCAATCTGAACTAACCGGGGTGTACCAAATACAGAGAAGAAATTGTATATTCAGTGGCTTTTCTGTGTTTTTTGGTTCTCTGTAATGTGTGTCCATTTGGATGAGTGCATGACCTAGGAAGAGCCAGCAAATTATTGTCAGTTGTTGTAATTTATTGCCTTACTCTTAATAAAACCATGTACTTGCAGGTTAATTACTGGTATTTGTGCTATTTTCCATTGCCCTTTCCCAGCTTGCTTGTTTTCAGACTGGTTAAAAAGCACCTGAATGATGGCGTTGCTGAAGTATTTTTAGTGGAAAAAAATATTGGGAAGTGCTTTTAAGTTGCATGATAGTTGGTTTTTTGAGGAAGCTTATTCTTGCTTTATGAGCAATGACGTTGAGATGTAGAGTTTGTCATTATTAAAGCAGTGATATTTTTATAAAATTCTAATAATTCTTGGTGTAAAAATGCTTTTTCTTATATGTAAACCTTCAATATTTTACTTATATCAGCTGATATTTCATATCTATCTAGTTAAGATCCTCTGTAAAGCACTTCAGCCCCCCCCCTTTTTCCCCTTCTTCTGATGCTGTGCTAAACATTGAAGTCTTGATTTAGTTAAAACATCCCTTTTAATCCACAGCATTTGAGGAAATATGAATTTCACTTGAGGCACACATTTCTGAAACATGTACTTTGGAGCCAAGGAGGACTTTTTGTAAAGTGCCTTAGTCTGCAGATGATCAGATTTAATTTTGTAAATGAACTTTGCAGCGTGATTGAATTTGAACTTGATTACATTAGGCTTAACATTGAGTTTGTGCCGTATTGGAGGTAGTCTTTTCGTATTCCTGCTATTTATGGATCTTATTCAAGTGTTTTATATTCTGGTTGGGTTCTGCAATGCAGTTTATTCAAGCTACTGCTTATATCTGTTCCAGTTGTGCAAGAAGTGGAAAATATCCTTTATTTAGAACAGGTCACATGTGCTTGCATCCAGAAACCGTGTCTCAGTGTGTTTTAAAAAAAATAAAATATATATATATAAAAAATGTGTCTTGGAGGAACAGATTTAAAAAGTTCCTGAAATATTTTTCCGTCTGTTACAGAGGAACATCACATACTTGAAACTAAAAGGTAATAATAGCAGAGTTTAAAGTGATACGTAGGCTTGCACTGACTTAAGTCAATGGTAAAAGTCTTAACCGACGTCAGTGGGAGTAGAGCGAAGCCAAAAGTATGTCTCTTTGAAATCTCTCTGGTAACATTTTTGTGAGTGAGTCAATAATCCCATGTTTATTCAGCACCTCAAATTCGCTTCCCTGGGAAGGAAACCCTCGCCACATCTTTTTGTACTACTTTATTTTTGAAAACAGGCTGAAAAGGCAATGCTGCAGTTGGAGTGTCTGTTGTATAAACACGTGGAGACAATAAGCGGTATTTCTTTACATTTCTTTATACTGGGAGCTGGTGCTGCTCCCTGTCTGTAGCAGAGCATTTTCAACAGTAAGAGATCTCTGTTGACCTTTTCTCTTCTGCGAAACTCTTGCTCTGTTATTTGCAGTAGGCCTTTGCTGTTAGCAAGGAAACAGAAATAGCCCATGAAATTCAGTTCAGCATTTGCTTTGATACGAACTATTGAACATCACCTTTTTGCTTCCCCAGCCTGCTTCCCTCAGGAGGATTTTGTTCAGCTGCCAAGCTGGCCAGAGAGTGCATGGGTACTTTGAGGCTGAGCTGACTGCCCTGACTGTGCACCTTTTAGCATGCGCATGTATTTTCTTTTGATTTGTTGGGCTACTGACTGTTAGTTGTGTGTAAGTATATATGCACTCTGCATGAGATGAATCCATATACCTTTCTGGCAAACAGAAAGCTCCCCTAGCTGGCTACGATCGATATACAGAATGCAGGTGATAATTTGAATCAGTACCTTCTTCTGCCTTTGAAATCAGTGGAAATGACCAATGCAGCCCTGCTGATGGATGGCTGGGGTACTGCTTATTTCCCTGTGTGCAGTGGAGGTAATTTCACAAGCCTCTGGACCAGAATGTGTGGGGCTGCTGTGAACCTTCCAATTGTCATAAGCATGTCATTGTAGAGCTTATTCTGTGCTGTGTATGTTTTTATTCAGCACGTAGGGTGATGTATCAGAGGTCCTTCCCAGCACGGTGGTAAGCAGTGTGACTAATTCCTGCTCTACGGTTTGGTCAGGATCTAGAAGAAAACTGGGAAATTAGAACAGAAAAGACTTGCAGATGTGTTGTTTTATAAACAAATCCAGCCCCTCACCATGTTCTATGATGAAAGATTTAATGGCAAGAAAGCTGTACAGCTGCAAAAATAAGGGTACAGGAGAAGCCTGTTCTGACATTTATTTATACTGTGCACCTATTTCTGTTTGCTTTCCAAAGCAACATGTTTTAAGACTTTTGAATGAGACAGAGGAGTAATTTTCTGTTTAAGTTTCAGCTAAATAATGAAATTGTGTGCTGGCTCTTCATTGTCTTCCGAGAACAATCTGCTGGTTTCAGTACTGGGAGCAAAATGAGAGTCCAACTTCCATTACACTGGTCAGGCTCTTGGCCATTATTGTCTGTCTTGTTCTATTTTAGATTCAAAAAGTTTTTGAAATACATTGGTTATAACATTTTTGTTTGGTAAAATTCACTGTCTTTTTTTCTGGAACAAAGACAACATGATTAAGCAGCACGGCATGGCAGATTGTGCTGGACAGTTAACCATTGCATCGCTATCATGTCATATTAGAACTGTGGTTATTTTGTTTACTTACTTTTATTAATAATCCCAACAGCTAAACAGTAACAAGATAACTACTGGCTTGCATGTGGTTTTACACTTTATTTCCTAATGGGGAAAAAACAGCACAGGAAGAGGAATACTGTTGCGTATTCATAATACAACAATGCTGCTGCTTTATCGGCAACAGCTGTAAAATAGCTGATGCCTCTTTCAGTGTCAAGATTGAAATATTTTAGTGTTTACTGGAACCAAAGGCTGTAATACAGCCTGAGACAGGTCAGCCTGTCCTCCAGCAGGAGTTACATGCAGTTCTCAGTGTCAGATATGCTTCTTGTGGAGGAGCACTAGCAATTTTGGGGTGCCTTCTGAAAGGGCTCTGTCCCAGTGTCTTTGGCTAGCATTTCTGTGTGCGACTTGCATAGGCCCTAATCACCAAAGTCTGCGGGCTTTACCTGAGAGTGTTTCAAGGAGAACACAGGAGTGTCCAAGTGAAAGAGGATGGTGTGGGAATCACTGTGACAAGTACAAAACCTGTGAAATTTCATAAGGAAGGCTTGCAATACAAGTGCTAACTGATACTTTAGCCACTAATAGTGCCTTTGGATCAAGCTCATTTTTTCTGGTAACATCACTGCTGCAAGTGCTGCTGTAGTGTTTGTGTTAGCAGCTTTCTGCCAAGCATGCAAGCCAGGGTCTGGTGGTTTATAGCTTTTTTTCTTTCTTCAGTGGAAAAAACACCGTAGGAACCTTCTGTAGGCTCCCCCCACCCTGACCTGCTGCTCACAGCTGCTGCGTGGACTGGACTGGCAGGTTGAAGGGCAAAAATGTGTTGCTGTGATATATAATTACTTCTTCCAGCATGAGCCAACAGAGCTGCTTGCTGTGATGATTGTTACGTATACTGCTATGTAAAACAGAATGCAAGTTTAATGTAGGGTTTGGGCTAGTATTTTAATGTTGTAATTAAAAGCCTGTAACAGTAAACAAGTTTTTTTTTCAAATCAGTTCCCATGAAGATTGTTCCTTTACAATGCAGGCAAATACGCATTCGCAGGTGTAGAGTTCATGAGTTCTGTGTCACTTGGAGAAATGAGCATCAAGAACAAGCACCTCTTTTTCAGACTTTTTTACTCTAGAACACCACAGGTACGGTGTAAGGCGCCTGAAGATCAATCCTGCAGTTGCTATTTCATAGGGACATTTCAGCTAAGGGAAAGTCGCATTTGAAATGATGCGGTGGTTCCCATCTCTTGGAAGAACTGGATTCATCGTTCTTAAATGCTCCAAAAACCCCAGTGATCTTGTTTCACAGGTACGTTTCACCTCTCTGTTCATGCTGTTCTTTTGACACAAAATGGATGTAAGCCCACCTGAGGCTGGTATGGCTGGGGGGTCTGGTATTCTTAGATCATCTCACGAGGCTGCTTGGAAAGAGACCATGGAAGTTGCAGGTAGTAGGAAGAAGGTTTGTGTCTTTTCAAGCCTACAAATGTGAGCTTTGCTTGGCTGTGTGCAAGGATTATGTGCCTGGTTTGGCCTGCTGGTACATTAAAGAATTTTTGTGATGAATTCTGGGAAAAAAGGACTTTAAATTGTGAAAACTGGTATTTTGGGTGATAAACATCTTTCCAGGTGCCTGAAACTTCCATCTTTCCATCAAAAGATGTTGAGATATTGAGGCACTGGAAGCTTGCCACATTTAATGCGCTTAAAGCATCATGCCAATAGCAGATACTGTGTTGTCAAAGCTTGCTTGTACCCTAGGATGCTGAGACACTGTTTCTTGTCTTCGAAGTTTGTGACCACGCGCAAACTGCTGTGTGAATGGTAGAAACCTAGTAGGGCAGGGACGTTGGGATCAGGAGGCCGCAGAAAAGTAACAAGAAGAATTGGGAACGACTGGAATGCACCAGATAAAGGATACTTCAGAGAATGGAGACAGGAACGATGATTGTTATTAATCTTCCTGCCAGCCATCCTGTTGTAACATGTAAACACATACAGAAAATAGGAATTACTGTGATCCTTTCTGGAGGAGAAACAGCTAGCTAGATAGGAAACTTGGAACAGAACTAAAACTGCTGGGAACTCTTTCAGGGTGAGAAGATGGGAGCAGGCTTTGGAAGCTGTCAGATGGCAAGAGATGGGGAATATGGGCAAAGAGAGGTTGTGCTTCTTAAGCTTCAAACTGGGAAGTTGGAATAGTACTGTAGAATTGGAAAAGGATCATTGAGATATGAGTGGGAAAGCCTGGCTGAGCACATTTTGTGCGCATTTACTATTTCAAGATTCTTTGGGTTTTACTAAATAAAGAAGGAGAGAGTTTGTATAAAATATGACTGACTTTGGAAATGCTTTTTCTGGATGTGTCCCTGCATGGTAATATGCAGCTGTAAAGCCAAACTAGGAATACAGAGGTACAAACCCTTTTTATAATGCTTGTGGCGTTCAGCTTGAATAAGTAAGAGTTGCAACCTAGGAGAATGAAGTTGGAATGATAGAGGTTTGCACACATGCAGGAGGGAATGATCTTACAGATGAGCAAAGGGAAACAAACTTTTATGGGCTGTTCATTGGAAGCTGGGAGGAGTTAAGAGAGGCATGGGGCTCTTGCAGTGGGTCCCCTGGGATGCCATTAACTCCTGTGTTTGGATTTCTGCTCAGTCTAGCAAGCTTTGTTATTTGAATCAAGTATTTACAATTCTACCCAAGCCCAGCCAGGCTGAGGGCGCATCCCAGATGTCAGTCTGTCTAGTGAAGACAGGTATGCCTCAGAAGAGTTGCTGGGATCATTTATTTATTTATTGCTGTTGTAACACGAAGGTTGCCATGTGATAAATAATTATTCCATCCTTGGAGGAGGCACATTGTAAATCTGTTAAGCTGCCCCTTTGTTTGTTGGGCTTGTGCATAATGAGTTTGGAATTTAAGATTAGTAGTATGTCATGCAACTGCTCATTTTGTGACTTCATCCTCCTGCTGAGCTCGCCTGCCTGTCCACGTGTCACATCCTGTTGGGCACCTAGGGCTATATTCGTAAGGGGAACTTTGGTTTAGCATTGCATCATCTCAGTTCTATGTGTTCTGCTGCCTAGTGGAATTAAAAAACAAACACAGCCATGAGGTAGGTGTGAAGGTTCCCTACAGAACACATGGAGGAAAGGTGGCTTCAAAGAAGGCTTGTGAAAACTGGCATGTGGAGTGAGGGATGGCCTGAGTCAGGCAGTGATGGGTGTAGGAGGCTGGTGTTGAACGCTGGCCCTTGAAGATTTGGTTGTCTGGTCTAGGTGAGCTGTTGCTAAATGCTTCTCAGAATGGTGTGCCAGAGACAGGTCTGCTCTTACGGAGATGAGGAAGAGCAGGTAGAACCACATCCCCCTACTCCAGCTCTATCCACTCAGGACACACAAGTTTTGAGTTCCTGTACTGTCTGTGACTCAAAATGTGGGATGGAACAAATCCACCATGCTTTGGACTGCCCAAACCAATAAACCGTGGGTTTTTGAGGTGTCTCTTTTGCAGGAGCTAGTCTGTTTTGCCTCGTGTAGTTTTCATTGAACAGGTATGGGCAGGAGTGGGTTGGTGTAACACAAGGGAGCGAGCATTCACTTGCTTCAGAAAGTAGTTATTTGCACAAAGTGAAACAGTTCTACCAGGAGGAAAGGAAAATGTGCTCAGAAATTACACAATTTTCAGAAACATCTTCTAAAAAGTAGTTGTCCAAATCTCTGTAGTTGAGGTGGCAGCATGAAATACGGGGGCTTGCATATGAGCAATGATATTTGGGGCACAGATGGCTGGATGAAGGGGAAAAGTCTTTAGGGTTAAGGAAACCAGAGATTCCTGAATGGTTGCAGGCAGTCAGTGAAGTCAAAGGAAGGAATGGGCTCTCTGGTACTGATGGCCAAAGGACCTCTCTGAGTTGTGTATATTGGTGAGGAAGTTGTTGGTCAAAGGTGAATATTTAGAGTAAAGATGAGTATACATATTTCTTAAGAGTGTTTTAAGTTTTTAGGAATGTGAAATCATTCCTGGTACATCAGGAGAAGTTTGAGTCTGTGTAGAAGTAAATTAGGAAGGAGTAAAGTCAGTAAGGCAGGAGATGAAATGAGGTTATGTCTCTATCACAAACTTGTTGCACAATTTACAGTTTCAGTCTAATTGCAAAACTATTCTGCAGGTGATAATTTGGTTCCCAGCTAATACAGCTTTTGATGTTTACTGTAGCAAGCTGTGCTGTAAGAGCTGTTAGCTCTGAAGGTGCCAGCAAGGACTTTTTGTTTCTCAGATGTGTCAAGTAATGAAAAGCATGAACTGGATCTGCCTGTGAAGAGGGTCTCAAAGGTGTCGGAGCTGCCCCTGTAAGGAAAGGAAGGCTGGCTGGAAGGGGCCTAGTGCTGCATGTTTGCAGGGCTGGGAAGGGTCTTGCAGTCTTTTTGATGTTTCCTAGAGGAATCGGCCGCCCTACCTTTACTGCCGCATCCTGCCTTCTGGGAGAGATCCCTCTGATAAGGCAGTAATTAATGTCCTTCCAAAGGAGTTGTGGAGAAGATAATTAAGTATCCCTCATTTAGGCTTTCTAATGAAGGTGCTTGTAGGAGTTGTGCTGGGGTACTTTATCTCTATAGGACAAGGTTTCCCTCCTTTGGGTCTGCAGTGATCTCTGGCACAATCTAGGGAAGGGTGTTCATGGGTCTCAGGTGGGATCTTTAAGCATTTGTTCTTTGAAACTGTTGGCCATTTGGCCTTTTGTGTTCCACTTGAAACTATAAATAGATCTGCAGAGGAACAGGTCCAATGATACTGTGTTCCTGAATGCTGTTCTGCTGTGCCAAGTGTTGGCCGTGTACCAGCTCAATGAAAGGAGGCTGGTGCGAAAAGTTGGCTCTTGTGGTGAGCTGTGACCTGGAGCACTTCTTTCTGATGGTGGTTTCAGTCTCAGCTGATAACCCCACCATTTTCATGCCCAGAGCTTCTCCTGGGCAGCCTGGACATTGAAGCTGCTTTAGGTAGGCACAAGAGACACATGGAAAAGGGCAGGTCTTTCTTTCCCAGGACCATGCTATCATTATGTTGCAGTGTTCAGCAGACTGTGGTGATGCTCTGCTCTGCCATTGTGGTTGGCTGATGTGGAAAACCAACAGTACTGCAGGAGAACACATATTCATGATCTAAAGTGGTGAATTCTTGCTGCTCCTCCTTGGTTAAGTACTGAGTTTGCTCACTTGCCTGTTTTCTCCTATTGTTTTTGAGATGTGCTATGAGCTGGAGGACGAGACTGGTTTGTATGGTTACCAGTCTCATCTCCTGCTGTCTGATAACTCCTGCCCCGTTGCTATGAAACGTGTTAGTGAGATGCCGTGTAAAAGGGATGAATATCCATCTGTAACTGCAGAGAGGTTTTTCTGTGGCTCATCTCTTGCTGATCTTCTGATCAGTTTTCTAATTCTGCTGGTGGTGGATTTGAATGTTGTCACACAATTATCTGATGTGTGTTTCCCATCTGTAATTTAATACACTTCCATTGAGGTTTATTAAATAGCACAGCGTAGAAAATTGCAGTATCTGTCCTCGTTGTCTTTTTTCAGTGGGTTTCTATTTTGTGGCAAGGACTTTCACAGCTCTTGATATTCCAATTCTGTAATCACTATTTAATCTAAGACAATTTTGCCTGTATTTGAGAGCTACAGGATCAGACTGTGCTTTGGAGAAGTGCTAAATTTGGCTGCTTGCAGTCATCCAAAGTACATAGGTTGTTTAGTAGGTGCTGTTTGGCTTCTTGTAGTGCCATGGGGAATGGCAGCTATGTAGTGGAAACGCAGTTTCTCCTTTCTCTATGTAGCATAGGTAAAAATAAGCGGTTGCATTAGAAACTGTGCTTTACTTGGTTGCAGTAGAAACTGCGTACTTTATTTGGTGGCACTTACAGTTACAGTGCACCCTGGCAGCAGAAAGACTGATGCTCTAGAACTGCAAGATTGTGTGGATTGCATTGCATTTCTACTGGAACAAAAATATAACAGGCTCAGCATTTGCACTTTCCACTTGTGTATTGTTTTCTCTTTATTTTGTGTATTTAGAAAAAGCTATGCCCTGCAAACTGCTGGTTTAGTGTTTTCTGTGGAATGAAAACCATCTGGAGGATTTAACTGAATTTCATCGAAATTTTTGGTAACAGGCTCTTTTCTGTTTCCTGGCGTCTTGTTGGATCAAGATGAGAATCTGAGTTAAAATTCAGGGAGTTACCTGTGTGCCGGTTTGTGACCTGGAATTTTAGAAACAACTTGGGCTTGTTTGAAGTTGTAAAAGTAATGGAATATCAAAATGATACGTAGTGTCTTCCATAAGCATTCTTCCTGAGCAAATGTGTGCCATAAGCTGCTTTTTTTTTTTCCCCTAATACATTTTGAATCTTTGGCATAGTGGGAGCTGCAAGCTAAAGAAAGCATCTAGCATTCGTGCCGAGACCTCTTTAAAAGAGATCAGACTTAAATCCCAGCTGAAGTTAAGCGTATGTTTAAAGACCTCCCTTGATCAAACCTTCATTCAGCAAAACACTTCCATGTATTTTTTATTTCAGAATCCTAAATAATTCAATGGGTTTTGTGCTGGCAGGTTTAAACTTGTTGCAGCCCTAAGGCTGTAACGAACGCGGGAGTGCTCCAGGAAACCATAAGCACATGAAGTGTGCAGCTCATCTATTTTGCGCTTGAGTTTCAGCTCATGGTTTGACTACGTTGTTGGACTGGGAGAATAGTGTTCAGCATATGACAGGCTGCTAAATCTGATGTACTTTTGAGCCTGACACTGTGACTTTAATTTATTCCGTTTTTGTTGAAATACTACTTGGAAAAGTAAAAAATCTCACTGAGAACAGAAATGTGTAATCTTCAATACGAGGTGCAGAATGAGCAGAACTTCTGTATGGTCTGACTAACAGATGAAGCACTCTATCAGTCAGTTTTCTTTTCTTCTTTTCCCCCAGAAGACTTAACTGCCCATTTAGTTTTTGATGCCTTGATGATGGCATTGGCTTACCTGGTCATTTTTTGGGGTGGTAGGGTTTTTTTGGTGGGTTTTTCTCAAAGCCAACCACAGTGGTGTTAGTCTGATGTAGGGTGTCATGTGGATTGGTTCTGAAAATTTGGAATAGGGTTGTTTCCAGCAGTCTCAAGTTTTTCCCAGTGGCGGTATAGAATCAGAGAGTCAGTGAGATAATGCCTCTGGAGATCGTCTCGTCCAGCTCCATTGCTTGTCATGTTGAGTAGATTGCTCAATGAGCTGTGTTTCAATGGGTTTTGAGTATCTCCAAAGACAGAGACACTGCAACCTTTCTTGGTAACCTCTTCCAGTTTTGATGAGCTTCACAGCAGAAGTGTGGGTTTTGTTTGGTTATTGTGGGATTTTCTGAATTGTACATAACTCATACCTAAACTGCTGTTTTGACTTGTCTGTCACTGTGCGTAGTAGATGGAGTATGCAGGAGGCTCCACACCTTCTTCCCAAGTTGCGCTCCTTCAGCTTTGCTTTTCTAAGTAAGGCCAGGAATGTCTTTATCTAAACTGTTGCAATTTGTCTCAAAAGCAGTTGATGGTACAGACATAGGTAAAGACCTGGTAGGCAGAACTTCTGTGTCTTTTCCAGTCTTGGTTCAAAGCTGCCAGGTTTTCTTCATCTTGATTTAACCTTGTTTGACACAAACTGTGTTTTGCTCTGTTATTCCTTGTTGTGGATGGATGCAAAGCACCCCGCAGCATAACATTACATTTAATAAGCACTTCAGCTTCAGTGCAGAGGTTGCGTCCAGTGCTGCAAAACCATACCTTGGTGGTGGTTGTGCAAAGCATTTGACAGATGCTCATTACTTGTGATGTTATCTGAACTGTTTAACATGCATAATAATTCCACAAGGCTGTTGACTAAAATACTCAAGTTCTTTGATGCACCAGCACTAACTTGCCTGCTATGAATTCATACACTAAAGTCGAAATTACTTCTAAAATAGTAAACATGAACTTTGGCCATTTCATGCTCTGGGATAATTCTAGAATCGGTTCTTCAGTGTGCTTGGCAAAGTGCCTTTTTGTAACCTGCAGCTGGGTCTCTGCTCATCAGGGCAGCATGCAACACACTTTGCCAAGCTATATTAAAGAAGTATCTCATGGAATTGAGTATCAAAGTTTCAGTCGGGACTGATCTTGCCTTGGCTGTCCTGCATTGTGCAGCTACCTGGAAACATCAGTTTTTGGCAGATTGCTTCTGATAGCCTCAAGGTCCAGCAAACTGGAGATCTTAGAGAATGTGTTCTTTAGCATAAAAAAGTGTTTACTGGATTTACTGGAAAAGTTTAATTCAGAGGTGCCTTCCAGGGTAAAATAAAGCAGTTAAATACAAATCTTTAATGACACTGTCAATAGCAAGTAAGACTCCAGTGCTATGTCATGCCATAGCTGTGTTACTTGATTCACTTGGTGTCAGACATAGAAATGAACATGTGCTGCACAGTCTCCAGTTTGTATTTTCTGAGGCTGCATTTGTTTCTCTGTGCTATCAAGCTCTGACGTGTTTCAGTGACTGGAGTTGAGTGGCAATAACAAAACATCAAGAACAGAAAATAAGCTATGTTTACTGCTCCAGACTTTGCTCCTTTTGTACTTCCCATAACTATTGAGAAAGAGGCAGAAAGTTAAGGGTACTTTCCTGGAATAGCACTTTTTGGGAAAGAGGCTTGATTACTTATTGCCATCTAGAAGCTCCAAACAAACCTGAGACACAGTAGACTCAATGGTCCTTCTTACTTTAAGGTTATAGATGAGGACTGTGTCTGCATTTATGCAGTCCTTTAGGGCTTTTCTCATGTAAATGAGTGACTTTGGATGATAAACAGCATGCAGCAATACCTGCCCTCCCAGGCAGGTAAGGCTTAGTTAGCTGTTAGGTGCCTCAGTGGTGAAATTAATACCATGTGAGTGCTGGATGTTGGTAAGACTTGCCTCTACCTGTACTTCGTGCAGTGAGAGTTCGTTTTGCCCCATTGCTTTTCTTTACCTCCTCTTAGTGGTATGTGCAGGGCAAATGAGGAGAAGCAGGTTGGGGAAAGAGATCTGTACATCTGCTTGCAAAGGTCCATTTTGAAATGTCACTGGATTATCTCGCTGTAGATGCCAGATTCAGGAGCAGAAGAAACCTTGTTCTCTGTCCTTTGGGTAAAATGTAGGATCCTGGGAGGTCTGTGTTGTGAGAACTGCTGATTGAATAAAGCTGTTGGGGCAGTTTAACTCTGCAGTGCTTAACTTCAATTAAGTTGTCAAGCCTAGCATTGCTTTAGGCATTAATAGAGTTTCACTCTCACTTAAAAATCTGGTTTAGTAATTAACCTCCATTTTATTCTGGAGTTCAGAAGGTGCTTGTTTAGTGCAGCAAATCTAATGTCATGTGAATTAAAACATGAAAGATTCTCAGTAATGACGGACTGGAGCAGGGTAGTGCAGAAATTAGATTATGTGCACTTTACAGGGAGTTCTCAGTGAAAAAGCATTTTGAAGGTACTGCCTTACCTCTGCATTTGCTCAGTTAAGGAATGTTCTGGAAATTAGTAGCGGAGTTTGGATTTCTGTTGTTGCACATGGAATTTGCATTGCACTTAGGTTTATTGTGCAGCTTCTTCTGAAATCTGGACATTGTTTGACTGTGACAGTGCAACAGAAGCTCTGAGATGTTTAGAAAGGCTGTGAGAGAAGTACATAAAGGTAGAGGGACCATGGGTTCATCTGGGTGATAAGAGCTAATAGTTGAGATCCCCTCATCTGTTGTAACTGAAGACTCAACCCAAACTCCAGCATGTTCTGCTGAATTTGTGTGAGAGGTGCAGAAGGATGATGAGTGGAAGGAGAATTACATCTATAGACAGCAGAATTGCTTCACAAAACTTGGCCTGGCCATTGTGATATCTTTGGTAGCTTTCTTCATGCTTCTGTGCCCCTATTTTACATCCTGCCACAGCTGTTACTGTTACAAAGAAAAGTAGTCCCCAGCTTTTCTGGCGAGAGGACTGTTTATCATTGACATATAGCTGTGTACTGCCACTCTCATCTGTAAGAGCGGAGCTGCTATGCTAGGGGAAATGGGTTTAATTTTCCCCAGGGAGTGTCAGGCTTATTGCACCTATGAATGGAGTACGTGTCAGCTGCTGAGTCCTGTGCTTTTCGGAACTGGACTGATTGCTGGCATTACACCAGTTCATATGGGCTAATGTGCCTTTGGGCAGAAGGTACAGGCCTTCAAACAGACCAGAAAAGTGCACCAGTTTCTGCTGCTCAGGGGTTTTGTGTGGCTGCAGGGATAAGGGGCAGCGTTCAGCTTTTCTACTGAACATTGCATGCACAAAGTGTTGTTTAGGCATCTTTTTTAGTCTGGGAATCGGGGACTGTGTAAAAGCACTGATTCAGAACATTCAGAACATGACAAAGGCATTTGCAGAGCAGTACTATCATGCTTTTGCCCTGTGACGTGCATTCTAATGTTAAAGTGCACTTCTACCAGTTATCTGGTATTGTCTACTACAGTAGACTTCAGAGGTGAAGATGCAGGAGGCTCAGTGTTTGCCCAGCCACCTCTATAGCTTAGATGTGTGTAATCAAAGGCTTTGTCTTTTCTATCATTGGAGGGATTTAAGGGGAAAAACAACTTCTAGCCAATTACTTCACTCCTTAAGTTCCAAGGCTGTAATGTGGGGTAAAAGTTCATCTTCTGAATGCCAGCAGAGGGACTATGCACTGTGCGGGGTGGGGTTTAGGCTGTTGCTGCAAGGTACAGCCATGCCCATCTCTGCTTCGAGCCGCAGTCCTGCACCCAGGGAAGGAGCTGGCTGCTAAATGGCCGCAGGGAGGGTTGGTTTATCTCGCAGAGTCAGTGGGAAAGGACCACACATGCATCGGCTCGCTGAACTGACTTGTAACTGTGTGGCCGTAGCACAAGACCCAAGCCAGAGCGGGGTTGAGAACCAGACTGTGGGAAGGCAGGATGGAAGGCAGGACTCCTTCTTCTGCAGCAGCTTGCAGTTATGCTGAGTATTAGATGAAGCATCAAATCATGCTGCAGACCTAATAAAAACATGGTAAAAGTAATGTGTGGGTTGTACGATTGCTGACCTGTGGTTGGTTTTCTGTCTGCAGCTGAATTTTGCTGTCTAACAAGCAGCATTCCAGTGGAAAGTGTGACAACTACCATGCTTACAGACAGTGACATCTTTACTAGTGAGTCCAGTTTGATGACTTTATATGACTGATTCTTGACATACCGAATCTCTTAAATGAATGAGCAGTAATGCCAGTGGTCTGGTAACCTGCCAGCACTCTTGAGCTTTATGCTTACTCCATAGGAGCCACGTCCCAAATATGGCTTACTGAGCTCGTCACCTTAAGGCTCAAGCATAGCTTAGTTAATTCTATGTAATAATTTACTGGTGTCAGCTATCCTGCAGTAGTTATCTGTGTGCAAAGTCCTGGTTCATAGTAAATATGATGTAATGCAGGTTAACGCTAGCCTCTTTGACTGTAGACTAAGCTAAGCTGTTTTAGCACACATGGGCTGTGGTCTTAAGAGCACACGTGGCTGCTCTCTCTGCTTAGCTGCTGAATGGTAAGTTTTTAAGCTAAGGTGTTTTGATCAGCCACCACTGAGACCTGAAATCACTTGTGTTAACTTCAGCTGTAACATCCAAGTCATTTTGTGTTAATCCATTTTCCATGGGAGACAGAAAATGTAGATAATGGATGAAACAGGATTAAATTCTTCCAGTGTGTAGCCACTGGTGGTAACTGTGGACTAGTTTGACAGGGTTCACATCTGTGTTAACTTTCAGAAGACAACATGAAGCTATTATGCAGTTACTACCCACTCCAGGATCTGCACATCAATTAGGAGAGGCTGCTTACTCATGCTCCTCAAAAGTTGTGCCAGAATAGCTGTTACATTATGTCAGAGTCCATATTTTCATCCTGAACAATTAATCAGAATATAAACCTTGTTCTTCCTCAGCAGCTTCTTAAAGAGAGCTAGGACTTTGATACAGAGTACTTTGGAGCTGTCCTGGTTGAAGAGGGCTCCTCTGTAGTTGGCACACATCAGGGAAATTATTATGAAGTGTGATGTTACTTTGCCAGAAGTATATCTGGGAAGCTCCAGCAACAAAGTCCTCTCTAAACAGCTTTTATTCTGCATGTTATGACTTACTCTACTATAATGCTTAGAATTCCTGCTTGGGACCCAGCATCCCATACTGCTGGTAGGTGCTGTGTGAGCACGAAGTAAGGTGGTGGGCTGCTTCACAGCAGATCAGCAGTCTGAGAATAAGATACAAGAAGCAGATGGCTACAGGGGAAAACAATGAGGCAGAGCTGTCAATGTGATGGGAAGGAGTCCGAGCGCACCCACTGCCTCGCTGTTGTCGGCATGCTGCCCAGGAAAGAGGTCTTGAGACAGACAAGGTGGATCATAGAGCAGGCACAATTGGAGGCACCTCTTGAGCACCTTCTATTGTAAACAGGAGAAAGCTTTGAGCAGGCACTGTTGAAATGTGGTGTTGCTGGTGATAAGCTTTGCAGCTATTGTCAAGATCTGTGGTTCCAGATCCCAGCCTTGTCTCCTTGTATAGCTGGTATTGGTTCACGATGGCCCAGAGATTTGTGGTAGCAGAGCCTCAGGCAGGTGTAGCATCTCAATTACGATGTGACATGCTAAGGAAGCAGTGTCTGTGGAGAAGTGACAAAACCTGTTGTCATGAAAACAGGAAAATATGGCCTTAACTGAGGCTTTTGGTCTTAGGCAGGAACCTGGAGATCTGTCTCCTGACTTTCCAGGCTGTCCTTATGTAAGAGCTGCCTGACAGTGCTATACAGGAGCTCCTTTTTCCAAAGAACAGGGAAGTCTCAAATGTAATTGCATGAATTATTGTACTGTGCAGCACACACCTGAACGAGGATTCTGTAGAGAGGAAAGCACCATCACACTGAAGGAAAGGCTAAGGTCTGTTCCATGTGTCCTGCTCCTAATTCATGATTTTCTGTGTGTTTTGCCAAATACCTTGTAATACAGGGAAAATAACTTGGAAAAGATGGTGTATAATAAAAATAGAAGCGCTTGCTCCAATCCCTCCATATGTTAATGGCTGGATTTTAGGCAGGAGATTCCAGTAAGGTGTGCCAGCAGTCTGAATACCTGCTCGTGGTGCTGCCCTCTTTCCATGAAAAAGCTTTTTGGGTTAGAGACAAGGGTGAAGTCATACGGAGTGTTTGGTATCTCTGTGAATTGGATCCACTTCTGTGTGAATGTGTTAGAAGAAATGAAGTATTGTAATTCCTGAGGTACCAGAAATCCTATCTTGCTTCCATTTATTTCTTCCTTACCGGAAAATTCGTGGCGGGTGAATAAATTCATCGTGTTGGAGACCATCTGAAAGTAGCTGGAGCAGGCTAAATTGTACATGGTATTTGTTAAAAACTTTTCAAAGACTCTTTCTTGGGGGAAGGGGAAGATGGAAGCCTGGAACAAGGTTTAATAGGAAAACCAGATTAGGATTCAGTACATAGGAAAATTAATGTTTTAATTGAAAAAAGTAGAGACAGGGAAGTTAGATGGTGATTGAATACAAATGCTGATCCGTTAAAATGCAGCTCTGTGAGTGGCTGTTCTCTTGGTTTATTCTCTTCTACCAGTTAATGTGTATGACTTCAAGATGCAGACCACTTTTCCATCATTTGACAAGGTACCTACTTGTGTTAAAAGTAAATACATGAAAGGCAATAATACAGGTTTGTAGGGAAAGATATAAGTTTAAGCAGGTAGTTAATGGATTTGGTTGCTGCAGGGGGCTGTGGAGGTAGATTGTGCTAGTAGGTTCAAGGAAAGATAGACAATTTCATGGTCAAAACAGACACTATTGGGAACTAGACTGGGATTGCTCTATCCCTTAGTTAATGACTGGATGCTGGAGGGTTACAGGGCAGCAGAGCACAAGTAGTAGCTGCACTTGTGTGCTTTCCTGTTGGAGACGGGGTGCTGAGCTGGATGGACCATGAGTCTGCTTATTCTATGTGTTTGCCCAGCACCTGGAATTTGGGTATCAGTCAGCTGAGCTGTAGCAGGTTGGATGTCTAGTTCCTTCTTTCTCTATCTATTTCAAATCCAGGAACATCTCGTCAAAGTCTGGGCTAATGAATCATTGCAAATGCTTGATGTGTTGGCAGCTACATGCCACCCAGCTTCACACTCTGTTCTGCTGCCATCATTTTAAGAAACTATTGGAACACTGCCTTCCCCCCCAGAAAAGAGTATATCCAAAGATCTGGGAACTAATGTATGCAACCCTCCCCCGGCTTATTTGTACCAAGATGCTTGGGTAGGCCTTGGTATTAATTCTAGCTACAGAGCAGGTTTTAGTCAAGAAATCAAAAGCTTGGATATCATTTACTCTGAGTTGGTAACTGAGCCAGTTAATCCAGAATTGATGAAAAAAACTCATCTGGTTTGGGAGAACTCCAAGGCACCAAAATCTCCCAAGTTCATAACAGTGAACTGTATGGTGCTTTGCTTTACATGAGATATTAGTCATTATCCCGTCAGTCATGTTTGTTACTTTGATTTAGTGTTTATTTAGAGGTCGAAAGAGTCATAGTCGTCTTTGCATTCACAAGAGACTTGTTTATCCTCCTAATCTATTAGTTCAGTTGATAGATTAACTGAAATCTGTACTTCCATCAACTATTCATCATGTTTTATTTGACTCACCAGGTTCATACCATAATCTACTTCAATGTTAAAACAGCTTCTAAAGGCTGCGTTTCTTTGGGGGAGCAGATGCCTAGTGAGTGTGATCTGCTTCCCTCTGTTTTCTGAGGGGTCAGTAGGCAATATTTGTACTTCCAGCAGGGAAGAAATGTTATGAAAGCGCATGATCCTCTCCTGACCAGGTACTTGATGGACCTTTGGTTTTTCACCCCATATCCCTGCAACTCCTTGTCTCTTTGCTTTCTGGAGCAGACCACAATTCACACTGCAGGTGAGCCTGGCCAGAGGAAGTGTTTCCATTTTACCGAGGGGTGAAATCAGGGACTGTGTTTTGGCTGGATGTTGGGATTCAGGCCTTCCCTTCAAATCCAGAGGTTGTGAAGTCCAGTCCTCTTCTCCAAGAATTTAAAACCTTTTCCAGTGTTTGAAAAGCTGCCTGCTCTCCTGGGCTAGTGCTCCTGCCTTTTCTTTTTCTCCATTTCTGCAGTGTCAGGAAGGAAAAATAAATCTGTAACCCAAGTAATAGTCTAAATATAGAAGTGCTAGTTTAAAAATGAGAAATCTTTCTGATGGCTTCAAAATGGGTTTTGTAATAAAAGGAAGTGTATTTGACACTGCCAGAATTTACAGTCCCACCAGAGGCTTGTGAAATAACTGCTATAGCAAACATCCTGGGCTGTAATGGAGCTTGTTGACACGTATGGGTTACTGAAGGGTATTTCTGGCTGTTGCCATGAGGATGGGTTAGCAGAAAAAAAATACATTCTTTGCAACTGCTGCAGGGCCCTGTCTGTACCATCAGCTTTTAAAAAGAGGGGTTTAATAAAAGGTGACGAAAGAAGGAGACTGTCTTTCAAAATGGGCGTCAGAGTATGACCTCTGGGAGCTAGGGGGAAGGGGTTATGAGTAAGTCTGGTGTGAGTGGTACTCAAGCTTTTGGTTGTTTAACTGACTAGAAAACTGTTTTGCTCAAGTCCCTGCAACTTGTCCTTCTAAATCCTTTCAGGCTTTAGCCTCTCCACAGCTGCTCCACAAGTTAAGTCCAGTTATTCCCAGGTGAGATAATGACTTTAATGTGGTCACTTATGAAGTAATTGTTGCAGAAAGGTGGTGTAGTGGTCTTCAGATGATGTCAAAAGCAGAGGCTGCTCTGAGCCATTTGATGAGATTTCAGCTACAGGTTTAGAGGTCTATGGTCTTACTCTATTTGACAGCACTTTATTTGTAGTAATTATTTATAGGTGTATCCATGGGTTTGGTATATAGAGACATGACCATAAGGAGGTTACATTAGAAGGAGTGTCCTTTGCCATGATTTCTGCTTGCTGTAATTCAGGAGGCACTGAAGATGTGTCAGGGAGAGGGAGTTTCTACCCAGTTCTCATAGCATCCAAAAATAAAACCCTATGGGGGGTGGTAATTGTCTACAATGAACTTTTCTCCTATCAAAAGTTAGTTTCCAGATGGAAATAAGACAGTTAAAGTATTGAAGTTGGTCAGTAAAATTGTCTATAACAATGAGAAACTGGGGCTCTGGTACTTCATACAGTTTCCCATCTCATTCACTGCTGTATGCATGGGGCTTGCACCATATTATTTTCATCTGCAGGTCTCTTAATGGGTTTTGCTGCTTATCTGTGGGTCTTACTTTGACTGCATTAGGGGCTCAGAACATGGAACTCCATGGTACATTGGATGTTAAGGATTTGCTTAACTCTTTTGCTAAGGATCAGTTTCTCTTACTGAGTGGCAGTGGCTTAGCTGGCAAACCCCCAGTTTTAAAGCTGTTTAGGCCTGTACCTCTGTGTAACCTGCTTCTGTGGGAGACAGGGCTTTGCTCTACCTGTTGTGCTTTTAACTTGCGAGCTTCCAATGCCCACACACCACCCGTTACTGTTTGAGCCCTGCACTGGGGACCACTGCTCCAGGCTCTGCTTGTTCTAGGTACTCAGTGAAAACACCTCCATGAGCTCTCAGAGAT
Source organism: Psittacus erithacus (assembly GCA_009867235.2). Lineage (NCBI taxonomy): Eukaryota > Metazoa > Chordata > Aves > Psittaciformes > Psittacidae > Psittacus > Psittacus erithacus. The sequence goes on from WYDI02014930.1 coordinate 24,359, forward strand.
GTCTCAGGTTACATAAAGCAGAATTTTAAATAGTGCATTTTTCACAACATTTGGAGCACGTGTTTGTGAATATAAATTCTGAGCGCAGTGCCAGCAGAGTTACTTCAACAGATGCAGAACTCTGTTACTAAGAATAGTTTCTGCAGTTATCTCCCCACACAAATTTTCTCCTTGGGCATTTGCAATGTGCTTATCAACACTGCAGAAGATCGTATATGTATGTTCACAGGGTTTTTTTTTCCCCCAGAAAACAGCCTGCAAGCTCTCTGCTCTCAGGAGCTATTGAAGCTCTTCTAAAGCCACGCTGAGTTTCAGCTGATGAATCGGAATTCTGCATGGAAGGATTTGGGTACAAACACAATAAGGAAATTTAGCAATATCTCTTTTTTTGTTCTTTTTGTTCTTGCTTTCCCTTAGTAAACAGCAACACTTGCTGGCAAGAATGGGAATAACAGATCAATCTGCTTATTTTCAGTTGTTGGATTCATGTTTGTTAGTCATTCAGCTCTTTTATAGCTGTTACCCAGTGAAGCATTTACCTGGTGCGGAGGAAGAATGTCTTGGCACAAGATGCAGACTTCTTCCTAAGAACATGAAGGCTGTAAAAGCACCTGAAGTCACATCTAGATTTGTTTGAATGAAAGCTGAATTCTCAGCATTTTCCCACCGAAGGAAACAAAGTGCTCTCAGGAGTTAGGCCAATGCTTGGTCACCAGTACACAAGAAAGAGGTAATTGAAAGTTGCCTTGTTCCTCATTTGCTGGGCAGCAGAACTTTTATAGGGTGTGAAACTGTGGTTATTAACCATAGTTAATGGGGATTGTCTCATTCTCATACACTGTTAAGAGTAACTGTTGGCTACTCTGTTCAAGCAGTGCTTCTGTTGCCAGTGGTGTCAGGATGTTTGCTTCGTTTGAATAAGACCAAAGGCCTTGTCTTGGTATATTAGCAGTCACTTAAGGTGAGCACAAAAGAAATGCAATAGGAACAACATACTGAAAATGCGCACAGTTTTAAAGGTATTTGAGTGCTTAATTCCTGTTGTTGTCAAACAGAAGTGCACACACACAATAAAAATATAGCCTGGAGAAAAGAAAGAGTGGAAACTAGCAAATAGACTTTGGATCTGAGAAAATAAAGCCAGAAAGGGGAAAAATGGGGGCAAGAATAAAAAATAACTGGTTTTGATGGAGGTTCGGGCAGCTAACTTGATTTGCTCTGATATCCTTTCTGGGTCCCATCACATCTGGCTTTTTTGTGCATGTTTTAGGTTAATTTGTGAGATTGCATTGTTTCTTGTGCATGGAACAACACAGCCCTAAATCTTTGGATGCCTTTAAAAACAAAGAGTTTTTGTAGAAATATGTGGAATAATGTGTGTTGCTTTGGTCAGGAGGAAGAACCCTTTGCATGTGGCATAATTCTGCTGTAAACATCACTGTTGCATTAGTGCTATGAAATTGGCAGTTGGATGCTCTTGGATAACTCTGAGGCCAGAGAGAAACTGCTGGAGGGAATGCAGCTCTCCATGCTTTGAGAATAAGCTTCCCTACTAAATGTTTTGTAATTTCTTTTCATGTGCTTGATAACGGCTGTTGTGAAGGATGGTGGTATTGATCGTGTGGTCTGTAGTGGTGGTTCTCATCTTCTTAATGTGGGTTCCGGTTTGTTGGCATCACCAGCTGTGGCAGGTCCAACCTCCCTGGGTGTTGTCCCTTCCTCACTCCAGTGGTTTCACCAATGTCTGGCTATGTTAGAGTTCAAAACTCTTTTTTTCCAAAGGTGGCATTTCTTGTACTCAGCTTTTACATCTGTGGTGCAAATGGTATTTCTTAAAAAATGGGGGGGGGGTGGAATCTGTGGTGGATTATTTACAAGATTCCCTAAACTTCTGAATTTGGAGCTACCAATCCTGGTGTGGCTCTAAGTGTTACAACCTAATGACTGCCAACATGCAAATCCACCTCTCTGGTCGGGATTCATCTCCTAACATCCTTGTACAAACTGGTGTTGGAAGGAAGCGTAGCCAGGCCAAGGAGCCTGGAACCTGCTGTCATGTACTTTGCTTGTCTCTACTTGGGAGCAAAAGTGATCCCTGAAGTTCTTTAGGATTCCCCCCTTGAAACAGGGAGTAGGAGTATGGGGAAGCAAAGGAAAGCTTGGGATTTTCCATATTCTTGTGCGTAATTTAAACCAGTGATTCAAACAGACGAGGGAGATGGTTTATCTGTTCAGCTATGGTATAGGCGTTGCCTGTTCTCCTGCCAAATGCCTTTGAGGATGGGAAGGGACAACATGGCCCTTCTGGAAACCTGAGAAGCATGGTGGTGGTTAAACAGGAATGAAATAAACTTCTTGTAGGTTCTGAGTCTGCTGAGCCTGGGCTGCTGTTTAGCCCTGGTAGAAGAGAGCAGGGATTGTAATAGAATTCAGGGAGAAAGCCTTTAATCGATGTATGAGGTGTCCCTGCCGGTGGCAGGGGGGGTTGGAACTAGATGCTTAAGGTCCTTTCCAACCTTTCCTTTAATCCTTTCCAGCCCTAACTATTCTGTTCTTGTTTAAGGAAGCCTTTTATATCTGACTGATCTGGGTAACTTACTGCTTTGTGTCTCCAGGAGAAGGCTACTGTGCGTGGCTTTGTCCTCCCAGCAGCTGTGGTAGCCCACAGTGATAGTGTGCTGTGTGCTGTAGGTCTGAGATAAGTGTTGGAAATCTACATGTTTATTTCTGAAACACGATACAAGTGTAATAACTTCTGAAGATCAGCTATAGATTAGCAAATACTTGGTGAGTCATACCTTCCCCTTGCTGCTTTGGTTTCTTTAGTATGTCATAAACGCTTAGGAAGGCTCATTCATCCCAGATAGGTGTGAAATCAATCTTTGATGCGTAGGGTTGTGACTCAGGGAGTGGAAACAAAAAGGCCACTTGGTGTAATGTCTGCTGCTGTGCTCTTGCCAGATGCCTTGAGCAGAGGGGGGCAATCTCTTCTGCTGTGGTTTGTTTGGGAGATGCTTTGAAGATTATGGATCTCTTCCATGTAACATATACCAATTAACTGTGATTAGGAGTGTTGTAGGTAATAGCTCTGCTATGAGGATGAAAAGATGAATAGCACAGGATATGAAGGTATTGGCTGCATATGTGAGGAAAGGCGATGGGGCATTGGGAGTCTTGTTCCAAAGGGAGCGAGGTGGCAGAGAAGCGTGAGGGAGTTGGGCCAGGCAGGAGCTTCGTCTGGAGGGTTTCTGGGGCAGGTGACGGCGGCAGGCTGGGAGCTGACATCAAGGTGAGTTTCTGCTTTATCTCCTTGCTCTGGCTCCAGTCCCTGTCTTTGTTGTATGTGTGCCTTTGGCCCTTCTTGTGGTGTAAGTGAGGCCACATCGCTAGAAGATCTTTCAGTCTTTTGTGTAGCAAAGGGGAACTTGGAGCCTTCAGACTTTGCCTCTTGCCTGTCTTCCTGGCTTGAAATTAAGGATGTCAAATCCTTTGCTGTGAGAACTTTCCTTATCCTGTCATGTCCATCTTCTGTCGCTCCCAGCAGTGCCATGATGCTCCCCATCCCTTGCTTCCTGTACTTGCTCTTTCATTCTGAAAGGGTTTTTGTTTATTAGTAAAGCGAACTGGCTGCCATAATTTGATACATGTCCTTCACTTGCTTCCCACCTTGGAAGTCAGGATTCCAGATTTGTCCTGTGTTACAGCACATCTGCTTCACCTTCGTGAACCATTTGCTGTGTGCCCATCCACCTTGTCCTACAGAGTACTGTTTCGTGATTGTTTTCTTTGTGTGCCTTTTAAAATGGCCTTACTAAGGAACAGTGCTGCAAGCTGAGAGACTGGCAGGAAGTTGGTCTCATATTTTCAGGGCACATGGGAATCTCTGCAGTCTTCCCACCAGATGCTACCTGCTGCAGAGCTTGCTATCACAAAGACAGATGATAACCAGCCTCTTGCATCCTGCCGCTGTAAGGCTGATGGAGCAGCTTTCAGGGCGCTTTTGTGCTCTGTGTGTTTGAGCAGTGTTGGTGTGCCTGTAATTTGCACTGGGCGGACAAACAGGCTGCTTATTGCTCCTGTGATTGCCCAGGAAATGTTCTGTCAACTCCACCCTTTTTTCCTGATGTGTAGCACTTCCCACTGATCCAGTGTTGAGCTAAGCTGGAGAGAGGAGCAGAGAACTGGGTGAGTCATCTCACAAAGCCTTTACAGCAGGTGTCTCACCTGATACGCTTGCCATGCTTTTTTGTCTCCTGTGGTATTTTTCTGCCCCATCTCTTCAGTTTCTTTGGGTTGTTCTTTGACAAGGTGCCCTTACTAGAAGGCACCTATTTTTTCCATCTGTCTCTGTTTTCCCTTCTTTCCCCTGAGATCTGCGTCCTTGCCTATGGCAAATGGGTTGGAACTACATGATCTTTAAAATCACTTCCGAGCCACACCATTCTATGATCTTTAGCTTGCCCGTGCAGGGGTTTAAATTGGCAGGTATAGGTGATTTTGAGATGCTTTCTGCTGCAACATTTCCTGTAGCAGCATTATATGCAATCAGTTGTACTCATATAGAATGAAGGGGAGGTTCAGTGGAACAGTGAGGAAGGAAAGGGCAGACGACCAGCTACAATGTGTTTCAAGTAAAAGCTTCTGTCTGTTAGCCTTGTCACATCAAAATGGGTTGACCATTAACTTCGGTATGGAAAAAGTGTTCCTCCTTCCTGAGTATTTCCGCTTTCTTCAAAGGGAAGAAGAGATCCATGGTAGGAAGTGGCTGGTTTATTATTATTATTATTATTATTATTATTAAAATAAGACAAACTCACTCCTTTAGCTAGCATCTATTGTAAGCACTGCTGCTGTGTCCTGGCATGCTTTTGTCTCCTCCAGTGGTGCTTATGTTGTCTGTTTTCTGTAATAAGTTCTTCGGGACATGAGTGGTCATGTTTGCTATTCGTGTAGTGGTGTTTGTACAAGATGCTGATTGATGTTGACTGCTTCTTTGTGCTGTGGCAGTGCAAACAAATAATTAAGTAACTTATATGTGGCAGGTGGAGACTTGGTGTATATATGAGTAAATGTGCACAAACCCCGTGATATGCTAATACACGGTGCTGGGGAGATGGATAAAAAGCTTAGGGTTTGTGTCTTGGATAAAAAAGATGTTTTCAGGTAGGGGGAGAGAGCAATCCCACCCACAGTGGGTAAAATGCCGAGTATGTTTAAGGGAATGTGGCAGAACAGAAGCCTCTGGGTATGGGTTGCTGTCTGTTGGAATTGCAGAAGCAAGTCATTCAGCAGCTGGTTTGTTTAATGCTTTCAGATATAATTGTAACTTTTAACGCAGACGGGCACAACCTTTACACACTTAACTGATTTCATTCAAATATGTACAGTAAATGAATGTTTTTATCTTCATCAATTTTTTACCTAGTCTGAAATAAGACTGGTAAGAGAGGCCTCCAGTAAGTTCGTTTTGACTTGGGCCACTCTTAAGCTCTTCCATCACTGGGAGAAGTGTTCTGTGGTTTCTTCTTAAAAGCTGTAAATATTTAAGGGGAACAGAACTTTTGGATGGAAACTGCCCAATTAAAAGTATTCAGAGCTGTGTGCTTATTTATAACATTCATGAATAATTATTACTCAAAGTCTGAGTATTATTTTCTTGGGAAGTCCCTCGTTAGAAACTCTGCATCATCAAGGGTGAACGGTACAGTTACTTAACTAGTTTCAGTTCCCAACTGGGCAGAGACGTGAGGAAAAACTGCAGAGGCAAATACAGCACGCTGTGAGTAAGAAAGCAAATCTTCCAGCATCCCAGATACTTTTCATACTTATTTTTCTTTGTTTTCCTGAACTTAAGCACAGCTGCTTGTGCAGTGAAATGTTGTGTATATGGAGTATTGTTCTGGGTAGCTCAGGGAGAGAGAAGCCAGGGAGAGTGGTGTATGCTTCCCTGACTTTAATCCCAGTGCTGGGCATCCCTAAGCCTGCCATGTACCTTCTACCAGTCTGCATGCCCTCAGTGCAGCTCTGCTTGGGTTACACATCCAAGTATTTGGCCTCCTTCCATTTTCTTTAGAACAGGGACCATTGTTTGTGCCTGGACAACAGTGGCTTGTTTTCTAATTCAAAAAATGCCATATAGAAGAGGCCTTTATCATCCTGCTTTGCAAATGGCGAAATAGAAACAGAAAAGGGAGCATCTTATCCCCAGGTGATGTAGATGAACAGCAGTCAGGGGACAGAGCCCTGGTCCTTATTAAGTCCTATATTTATTTGCATCTGATGTTAGTGTCACCAAGCATAACTCCCCTGTGAGCTTCCTACAGTACGTTTATTACAGAATGTTTCAGAACACAAATAACCTTTCCCTCTGTGCAGACAGAGCCAGCTTATTGCAGTTACTCATTATAGTGGCCTTAAGCTGCTGGCAGTGATAGTCTGTGACAGGTAGCAATAGCTCCGTAGTCAGTGCTGGAGATACAGGGCTGGAGAGACGTGGCAGATAGTAATAACACATGCAACAGGCTACTTCTCATCCTTCAGATTACTGGAAAAGGAAGTTATTGCGCTGTCTGCTCATGACTGGGTCCGGGAAGCCTCTTCTGCATGGTTCTGCATGCTGAGAGTGAACTCTGACCAGCTCACTTCTTGAAGCTGTCGTTTTGTTACACAACGCTTGTATCTTTGACCTTTCCTTAAACAGAACAAAATCAAAAGCCGTCGAGGTTTCTTGTTCTCAGTTCTTCGGTAATCTTTTCTTTTTTTCTTTGTTTTTTTACTTCTTTTTTAGGAGCTGATGCTGTTCTTCTTGGACCTATATGTACGCATCTCTTGTTCCACCTTCTGTCTTTCCCCGCATAGACCTCAACAAGTATTCCTCCATCCTCACTATGCTGATGCTTGCATTCTCCACAGTTTTCTGGCCCTGTCATTACTCATGACCCATATCACCTGCCCTGGTACCTGGCTCTCTCACCTGTCTCATGCTGCAGCCCCTCCTGGGCCGCATCCCTTGGGGCTGTTTCTTGCATGCCTACTGTTGTCCTGACAGCTTCTTCTCCGCATCTCTTGTTTTCTTGCGTTTTCCTGTCCCCCTTTCTCCTAAAGGAGGCCTCTCATGCTGCCTCCCTTCTTTTGATGTGAACTGTCTCACTTTATTCTCCCTGCTTTGTACTCTCCGTGTGTTATTGAAGACTAAGTGAAATTTCTGTAGCTTTGTACCTAATAGCCAGATCTTGATTCTTTGTGTTTTCACTCATCCCAGCTAAATCTCTTTACTTCATAATGTTTTGTACAGCACAAACACAAGGATCCTCAGAGCTCTTTTATGTGAATTTACTTTATTTTGGATTGAAGCGTAGGAAAGCAGGTAATACAGAAACGAAGGATAGTAGTGATAGTTAAAAATTCAGATTGCAGGACAAGGAGAGGCTACTTTCTCTGTCAAGGACTTTTTGCTAACATCAGAAGTGGAAATGCTAAGGATTTTGCTAACTGGCCACTTCTGAGACCAGTCTAGGATGGGCGATCATGCACTTGTGGCAGGACATCAGTTTGCTTTGCATTCAGGAGGGGTTCTGACCTCTCTACGACTTTTTTCCTTTTATCCTCTGTTTGGCTATCCATTAATCCTTATGTTCATGACCCAAACTAGCCATAACGTGTGCTTTGTAGCTTAGATCTCACTGTGACTTATTTTTGCTTGTTTACTCAGAATTGTTTGCTTCTGTGGCTAGCAGTGGGATAACTAGGATTTAGCATGAAAGCTGCACGGCATGACGTTGGTGATGTTAAAGCCTCACTGTGCCTCTGTCGTAGAAGGAGAGGAATTCGGATGTGGTGACTTGATTTAGCATGTTCGCATCATACAATAAAGGAAAAGTTGCCAGCTGAATGGGAAGTGATGGCTTGATTGTGTTATTCTATTCTGTTCATAAATGATTATTTCATGTTTACCCACCCCCTTCCTCCTCCAAACTGATCAGGTTGAAGCAGAGCTGCCTTTGCGTCTCAGAACTGGGCTTCTTCAAAATGTAGTGAAAAGGAATAAATTAATGTTTTTAGAGTTACTTTATTAATTTATATGAAATCTCAGTTGTTCCATAACAGCAGCGGGGTTTTTTGTTTATGCAACCAATGGCATGTGAAAAATCTCTGTGTTGCTAGTGATGATCTGTCTGTTGACATGCTATTGGACTTCATGGTATTCTAGATTTGGTAAACCATTAAGCAACTGTTTTCTTATGGTTTGGTAGTTTAATTATGTGAGAAAGTAGGTGCCAGAACTAGTAGAGCTCTAATATAACTGCTAACCTCACAGGAGAGAATTACATTTGTCCAGTGTCCTGTTTGTCATTTTGCCCTGCTTGTCTTCTGTGAGAAACACCAAAATGCAGCCTAATGAAGAATTTGTCTACTAAAAGCTTGCATTCTACCCATTGCAGAGTTTCTGTTGACCTATTGAAGTAGTTCCCTTGTAAACTCCTGGATTGCTCATGTCCTGTGATCATGATGGCTCCAAGAAAATATTTTTTTTTTTTTTTATTACAAGAATATAACTTTTGAGGTTTCAGATGAATGGATTTGTTCATCAGCTGCTCTTAGCAACTACTTTGCAGATGCATCCTGCAGTCATCTGTCCTAGTTCCTTTCATATTTGGAGAAGGCAAAGGAGCTGTACTGAACGCTGTTAAGGTTGACCAAGGGTGGTCTGGGCCATCGACTTTGAGTCTAAGTTCTCGCCCAGGACCTTTAAGCAATGTTTTTTCTATGTGGACACCTGAGTCCAGCTCATGTTTTCTGCAGCCTGTCATCCTGAGCTTGGGATGAGGGATAGGAAAGACTTCTTCTTGCATATCTCCCACGTACAATGTTATTTCACCAAATGTGAAGCTGTTTTTTCTGGGGCTGTTATTTGGGTTTTTTGTGTGAGTGCATATGCTGCTACTGGAAGATGTTACTTATCACAGGAATAGCCATACTTTGGGAGCAGTCGTTCCTGTCTTCAGCAAAGTTCAACTTTTGTTTCTACCTGAGATTTGAACCCTTGATAATAACGTGGTGAATGTCCTTTTGTTTCAAGGTATGTTGGTTGCAAGGAGGATTCTGGAAGTGTTCTGTGTGACAGTGCACCCTAAGTAGTGATCAAGCAGCTAAACTGAAGGCAGCCATCCATTATTTTCTGACCTTTGGGCACTTCCTATTATATCTGTCCTAAGCCCTGCTGTCTTGTCTCTGTTTTTTACATAGAAATTAGTACTTGCATTCAGTTGCAATGCATCTGGAATCAGAGGGAAGTGCTGGGACATGGTTATCTCCCCTCTCCCCTCGGTTCTCCATGCTAGCCAGAGAGACCAGCAGTGTTTTCTTTACAAGCTTTGGGAAGGCTTGCTGTCAAGATGTGTGTGCTGCTGTGCCTGATGGATTGAATGACACTGCCAGATGGATGGTATGCTCAAGTGGCTCTGACCATTGGCTTGAGTTTTAGACATTGCATGTCTAAAGGCTTAGTCACCTATTAGATGGAAATGTTTTAAACAGTTTTCTTTTAGTTTACTGAGCAAGGCTCACTAAATTATTCCAAAATTGATGGAATATTGTTTGTTCTTACTGCAATAGAAACAGTTACTTAAAAACATTTGGAAAAGTTTCCTCAATGTATGCTTCGGTCTTTCTCTTGACCTGAAATTACTTATTAACTTGGTGATGCACCAAGCCTGCTCTCAGAAATAGATCATCAAATACACCCTCTACTAGTGTGCTCAGTCACTGTGCATGTTTCCTTTAAAATGCTGTAAGAAGCACAGATATAGCTGGAGCACCTACTGTGGAGTCAGGGACAGAAATAAACATGACATTATTATTTTAGACTTGGGCACGGTTCTGACTGGTGGTGTGCCTTGATAACTTTGACAACTAATGTTTTTAAGCAGACTTTAAGGTTTGTAGGCTTTGCTAGTTTGGTGGCTAAGTGTTTCTCCGACCAGCTTTTTTCTGAGGTTCTTGGTTTGGTGTTCATACCCTTCTCTGCTGTTACAGAAAGCCAGCGTTGTGCTTTTCCCTGGTCATACAGAAGTGGCTCTCCCTCTGTTACCTTACTAGAGCACTTCTGCAGCATTTTTGCCTCCCTTCCTGCGCTGAAACTCCTAAATTTATTAACATCAAAGCCCAAAGGTTTGAATTGTGCTGTGAATTTGCCACAACTCATTTTGGTTGCATTGTGCCTATTCAAACTGCTAAATGGCCGTTCCCTTTCTTCTGCTTGGGCTTTAGGGAGCCATCAGCAGCTTGCCAATGGAGTTTGACCACGGGGCTGCTCTGGGTTTATGTCACTGTTATTACTCCCACCGCTATACCAATAGCTGTCTTTATATTTGCAGTATCACCAGCTACAGGCCTTTCTATTTTAAGAATCCCTAGCATGTTGTAGCCTTTCCAGATCATGATTTGCACTCTTAGGGAAAATGAAAGCTGCATCCAACAGAAAGTAGCAAGCTTGCAGAAGTTTGGATGTACATCAAGTTTCCTTGAGGTGTAACTTAAGAGAAATGACGTCTGGTTATGAATTATGACTGCTAGAAGATTTCTATCACATACAGAAAATTAACAAGGAGATATTCCAACCGATTCTGCTTAATTTTTCCCAATGCATGCACACTGGTAAAGTACTGCATTCAGTGCTGAATAGATGCTCACTCAAACCTTAAATGCAGCGTGTCAGTAATGTTGAGTTGTGACTGACAGTAGTGTTTGGTAGAGATGCTCTGCCATGCTCCTTCAAGCTATAATCTTTTCCTGTACCTTATTTAGAGGTAACCAAGGTGTCTTGGGCATTGGCGCTGTTGTGGAATAGCAGTATGCTAACAACCTGTGTGTGTGCGCATGCATGTGTCTGATTTGAGGAGGAGAAACGTTGAGGGCTGACTCACCAGGGTGTTGTTTCGGGGGGAAGGAGGGAGGTTCAGCTGCTCATCCCTCCCTTACAGTCAGATTTGATCCGTTAGTATTTTAGGAAGACAGTTTCGGAAATCTGCCATCTCCGCATGGCGTTCTGTGCTGGGCATGCTCAGTGGAGAGGGGATTGTGTATGTAAGGGCTTAGTGGTTTTGTGTTGGCTCAGCTAGCTGAATTTTAGTAGTTGCCAACATTATTAAAAGCTTGCAAGATATCTTTATTTAATTCCATTAAAAGAGTTTGGCTAGTAGGAACACTCAACTTCTGAATCTCTTGAAGTTACAGTAGGTCAACAGACAAACTCACTTATAGGGATTAATAAAGAATATAACAACAAGGGCCCTGTGAGAAAATGACTCTTGTGGAGCCTTGTGTAGGAATGCATGCACAGAGCAGTTATTGAAGAGTAGCAAGAGTCTTGTTGCAACTATAAATGTTTTTCTGTATCTTTCCCAGGAGTAATGAGTGGCTGGACTGCATCATTCTTGACCCCATCTGCCATGGCTGAAACCTTTATAACTTGGATGAATAAAATATATTGTAGGTGTATGATAAGTAAGTTAAGAGACAAGACTTCAGTGTTTCTGGACCAAAAATAGTTTGGGTTGGAAGGGTCCCGCAACGGTCATCTAATCCAACCCTTTGGTTCAGGATCGAAGTTTGAAGTTGGACAGGGCTTTAAGCAGCCTCCTTGTCTAGTCAAGCTTTGCTTATCTTCCAAGGATCACTAATGAAAATATTACTGATGTCGAACACTGCAACATCAACAAAATCAACATTGTTTATCCCAGAGTGAACCTCCCCTCCAAGGACAGCTGCTATTAACCAACCCATGCCGTGTGGGTTGACCTGCTGACCACTGCCTGCAGAGCTGGGCAGTCTGTCCAGATTTCCTTGCATCTTGTAGCCATGTAAACAGCAATCGCTGCTCTCTGATTTTGCCTCTGTGCCAGCCATCTCACTGTAGAAGGCAGTCAGTTTGAGAGGCACAGTTTGCCTTGCATGGAAGCTATCCCGTTGCCCCTTCCCCATCTCTCTGTAGATTACGCCAGTGTCTGACCTGTTTGCTTTGCCCTCTTTCTAACAGCCCTACAACTAAATGCTCTTTACAGTGAGCTGCCAGCCAAGATCTAAGGCAGAGCAGAGGATTGTTTTCTAACATACTTCCTTTTGGGCAGAGGGCTTAACAATGCTTACATTTGCAGAATGATCTTAAAGACCAGACCTGTTGGCTTTCCTTCCATCTGCTGAGCATGTTCCAGTGCTGGACCCACTGCCTGGATGTCCCAGTTTTCAGAACAGTCTCAGTTATGCTGAGATGTACATTGAGATTGGGAAGAGTTTGTTTCCTATTGAAGAAATTAATTGCTGGTGACTTCCCACATTCTTCTTTCTTGGTTTTGTCACTGAATATTTTCCAGGATCTGTTTTCTTCCTGTAACAGTTTTGGCTGGAAAAACTGTAGGCTGTGTTTTGGTGCCGTTCAGCCAGGAGCAGCTAATACTAAGGGGAAAAACTAATCTATTTTTCAGAAGTTGTGGATAATTAATTTTCAGTAACAGAGTTTTTATTTAAAGTGCTAACAAAATATGTGTATATACAAAAGCTGTGTTTGAGTGCACAGAGATTCAGCTGGCTATAAATAGCATCTTCCATGACCCTGCTGGAATTTTCTTTAAGCTTGGAAACACTGAAGTGTGTGTTTTGTCAGTATTGAATCATGAACCCTGAAGAAGAGCTAATGACTTCTCATTTCTCACCCCTAATCTCCAAGTAGAGCGTTCTTTATATGAACAGAAGATCAGTCTGAAACTGTAGCTCAGGCTTCATTTGCTTTATTTAACTGCATTTACTCCCTTTGTTCATTGTGGCATTCTTGTTTCTGCTCCAGTTGGTGTGTTTATGAAAATAATTATTTTCAGCCCATATTATCAAACCCATGCAAGCTGTGGGTGACAGTTCACAAAATCTGCTTCATTTTCTGTTGTACTTAAACCCAAGCTTTTCTATTTGAACATCTTGTAAATCTTCCCCTTGTGAAGTGCATGGCTTTCTCTATTATTCTAACTTAAGGAAGAGGTGTAGCTGGGACTAAATGATCACCTGCTGGGGCAAAAGCCATATTCTCTGTTACCTATCCTGATTGATCTGGCTGTAGGCAGTGCATTTGGGTCTGAGATTTGGTTCTGGCTTTAAAGGTGTTCCCAGGATGTGACGCACCCAAACTGGCTGGACTGCAGTTAATGTATATGAATCAAGTTCTGCCAACAAAACAATGAAAAGACATTTAAACTCCCCAGTTTGTTTGAAATTGAAATGTTTTGTAGGAAGATGTTAACTTTTTTTGGTAGAAAGCAGTCAGATTGCTTTGCATGTCCTTTTTTGATGCAAGATTTCTTTCAGCATATATTAGTATTTAAATGATAATAGATGCTTTGGTAATCGGTTGAATGCTTGCTTCAAGAATCTTTTCTAAAAATCTGTCTTCTGTTTCTGTATGGAACAGAACTGTAAAAAATAAATTCCAGAGCTTGACTAGCTCTTGTTTGGCATGAAGTCGTAGAGCACTTAAAATTCCTCATACAACAGCTTTAATTGCTTGCTAATCCTGCCTGAAGATTGGCTGGGAATGTCAGCTTGATTCTCCTGTTGCTTAGTTTGAGTAGCATAGACCACAAATGCTTAGAGAAAACATACGAGAAGTATTTATGATAGAATGTGAGTAGAAGGCTATGGAAAGCCATGCTTAGAGGTCAAACTGATGACATTTAGGTGGCTGGCTATTGATCTGTATCACCAGTCTGACAAATGTATAGCTATTGTAGCATGAGTTAATAATTTCTTGGTATAACGCAAAATCAACAGTGAGTTGACCTGAGCCCCTGAACACAACTCCCCCATGGAAGGAGATGGTGTGCAACACTGCTCCTAGTACTGCTGCTCTGGTCCACGGAGCCTTCCTCAATGCACAGCAATTCTGGACAAAGGCTGACCGACAGCCATGCCTTCCTCTTGCCTTTCTACGTTGTGTTGAGCTTTGATGAATGTGTTAGTACTCACTGCTGGCTGTTGCCTTTTTTTAGAAACAAATCTTACCCTCAGTAACTCTATAGCCATGGTGAGTAATGGAGAAATCATTGGTCGTTAATGATTCACTTACAGGTTCCTGTATTGCTGTTGCTCAGTCACTTGTGTTGCTGTTCTCTGCAGAAGTATTGCTCAGACGAGCACTTAGACCTGCTTTTCATAGTTTCAGTAGTGTTGCTGTAATGACAGGGTGGCAGGTGTCTGCCTTCCACTACTGACCATCTGGTCTAAAGTGTATCACTCCAGAGCTGGTCTCAGTGATGCTCTCGACGAGTTTGTAGAAAATCAGTGCCTTTGAACCCTGCAACTAGCTAAAGATGACTTTAAAGTTGTTTTGTGTTGGTCTGTGAAAGCTGTGCGTGGCTGTTTGCTGAAAGACTGACCTGTCCTGCTGTGTCAACTCTTGTAAACTAAAAAGATTAAATGCTAAACTTCCCTTTTCCATTTTGAAACTTATTTTCAGGTAAAGCTCTCATCACAGCTTCTCCAAGGCATTTACTTTTTGCACACACGCTTGGTGATCTGCTCGGTGATCAAAGCACTGGTTTTTTGCTGTGGCAGTTATAGGAATGGTACATCCAATAAAGCAGCAAAAGCAAACGTCAACTCTTAAGTAACTCAGCTGCAGAAACAGAGTCCTGAAAGAGATGCCTGGGGTCACCCAGTCCAGTCCTTTGTCTTAGTTGTGCATGTCATATCCTCCCTGGGCTGATTGAGTTACGCAGACAAAGCTTGTCTAATAATACGGCTTCCTATTTTGTAACAGTCATTATTGTAAAGCTGGTTCATGGTGCCATTGTTCAAATAAACCAGAAAAAATAAAATGAGAAAAAAAAAGTGAAAAGGGGCTCACACAAGAACAAGAGGATGCTTTTGCTGCTTTTGGCTTGGTTACTTCCTGTAAAAACAACAAAGCCACTTGCCATGAGATTCTTGGGATTGTTCAGCAACAGTCGACCCAAGAATAGTAATTAAGAAGTTAAAACCCCCTGAAAGCTGCAGGATGTTAACACATGGAGACGCTGTGGCCTGACTTGAAGATGCAGTATCTTGTTTTTCCTTGATGTCTACTTGCCTTCCAGCATGGGTGGCCAAAGCCCAGGGGCTCCAAGTCATTTCCCAGAAAGATACGTGGGCTAACAGAGGCCCTGGGCTTGGGCGTGCTATGATTTGATCTGAGCTTGGTGAAAACCTGCACGTGAGAGCAGGGAAGCCGAGAGGGACAACCTCAGCTTGGCCATGGGCTGTTGGAGGCAATCCTTGAAGGGAGGGTCAGGTAGAGTTTCTGATAAAGGGGGAAGAATTGCACCCAGTTTTTTATTGCTTTCAGGTATTCCAATAATTTATTTTATTCCAGGGAGAAAAATCAAAATTTTTAAACAAAAGTGGGTTTTGTGCTCTCTTTTGGTTTGTTTGTTTTTCTTGCTAGCAGTGAGCCAGGTCAGGGCCTGTGCAAGGCAAGGCTTCCATGTCATCATTCTCCCCCTGCCATTTCACAGCAGTGGCTTCATACCCTCTCCATTTTCTTCCTCTCCTCTTGCCCTTCTCCACTTTCTCCTCCCTGAGTGCTGCCCTTTCCATCCTGTCCCACCTGTTTGCTCCTGGAGCAGTTGGAGCTGTCGGCAGTGTGCCAGGGTGCCGCAGGAACCGGGAACACAGCCTGCCAAAGCACCTTTCCCTTCCTGAATCCATGAGCTCCGGGACGCCGCATTCCAGAGGGCTCAGATCGGCATCTGCGGTGAAGCGTGTGCATAAAGTGGGAATGCCTCTGCTCAATTTTTAATTGAACTCTTGATATCTAAAGTGAAGGAGCACAAAACCTGGTTGGTCTGGGGGGTTTTGTGACGGACAGCCCCTTCAGAAAGACTCAGATTGCTCTGCATCATGTTGATCCACTTAAATTGTTCGAGAGTCCTGGGCCTAAGCTCCTATGGGAAACGACAACTGGATCAATGAAAGAAAGCATTCAGCAATGTGCATTTTATACAAGCATTTAAACTTTTTTGTGGTGTTGTTGTTTTGGTTTTGTTTAGTAATAAAAGGAACAAAGCTATTATTAGTGACCATGGGCTGGGGAGTTTGCTAAAGCAGCAATAGTTACTCATCTGTTTTCATTTGCAGAAGTATTCTAACAAAGGCAGCCACAAATGCAGCAGCGGGGTTAGGAGGTGGATGGTAGGAGTGGAAGTACAGTTTCTGGAAGCCTGTGCTTACTAAGACCTTTCTGTCTAGTCTTGGTTTTGTGGCCATCAGGAGCACAGTTCCCAGTGAGCTCTTGCCTTGCTGGATCAAAACGTGGAAAGAATGAATTCCCTGGGTAAGTTCTCAGTCCTTTTTCTTCTCTAAGCTGCAGCAGAGTTGCACAGAGCAGTTGTCGCTTGTGGGGCCGGCATGGGGCTGCATCTGCATGTCAACTCATGCAGCTGGCTTGCAGGAGCTGGAAAGCAAGCAGTATTATGTGATCATTGTGTTCTATTTCTCTTCCTCCCATCTTGGCCAGGTGAGAATAACATTGAGAATTTATCTGATGTGCAACACAAAACCCTCAGACCCACACAGGGTGGTGGATATTTCCTTGCTTTTTTCTCTCTCCTCTACAAAACAGCCTAACAAGCAAGCTCAAGACCTTTGTATGTGCTTTAATGTTCAGCCAGCTGGTTCATGGTTGCTAGTGCTGTGGAGTGCAGAGCTGATGTGAGTGGTGGGGTTGATGCTGCTGTGTAATTGGATGCAGTGAGGGTGAGCGCGTCTTCAGCTGACAATACTGTAGTCAAATACCCTCTGTATCAAAAGAGCATTAGCCCATGGGAAGTGAATGAAATGCACTGATTTCCTTAGGTTTGGAACCATGTCCCTGCTACATTTGGTTACGATGCACTGAATATATGCTTGAATTCAATGCTGTAATTAAATGCTCAGTGAAAGTTGCTGTCTAATAATCTCATTAAAACCAGCCTCTCTTTCTCCCTAGTTCTGCTGCACTTAAGAGTCTGACCTTGCAATTTGAGTTTCAATCCTAGGTTACTAGGGCAAATACCACGAGGAGTATTTTGAATAAGAAACATAAACTCTTTGATGTAACTTTAATGTTGCTTAGATGTGTGTGTGCTGAAGATACAGACTTAAAACTGTGGATATGCAGAAGAGCTAAATGGAACATGGAGTTAGAGGAGGAAAACTCTTGTTTTGTGCATAGAGATCTGTTGGGGTGGCTGAGTCACAGTGTAGAAAGTCCCAAGTGTTTTTCTAGTGTCTGCAATGATATTCTTTGTGGGTTTTAGATAACAGATTAGCAAGGGAGAAATAATTGAGCTGCTTTATCAGGCTGCTTGCAGAAACATGAAATTTAGCATGATAGTTGAATAAAAGTCTTATCTGTATTTACCGTTGTTAATGGTCAGAAACTGCCATTTGAAAGGATAGATTTAGCAGTGTGTATGAAGATTGTAAATACATCTTTTTACCTGGATTTTATGCAAACAATTTTTTTAATACCTAATACCTTCCCTATGGTACATGAAATAATAGTTTGCTTTCAGATGCCAAACTTTGGGGAATAGTCTGATAGAATAGGAAAAGTATTGCATGTGGTGATATTTTTACCCAAGGCATTTAGCAGGGCTTTTTTTGCTTTTAAATTTTTAACCATCCAGTTTTTTATTGTTCTGAATAAAGGCTTTGCAAGGGCAATAGAATATGTAGACATAAAAGTTTGAACTGACCTGGTACTAAAAGGAGCAAAGAGACCTTCGCACTCTTGAAACAGGATTCTGCTCAGAGAACTTCAGCTTGCTTGGGTTTCCTCCATAGCAAACAGTTTTTTGCAGTTTACTTTGGCAGTAATTCATACCACCATTATGTATAATAGGAATGGAAGGATGTTTCCAAAGCATCATGCTGTTCATTGCTATGCGGAAATGTAGTTTTGAATCTGTTTTCTGTAGGTACATTGAGGGGTTTTTGTTTGGTTTTTTTCCATTTCCTTGTCTTCTTCCCATGCATTTATGGGTTCCCAACCCCACTGGAGATAGTAATATTCCTGTTTTTAATTGGAACAAGAAAAGTATGTCATTTGGTCATTCTGGCTTGAAGTTCACTGTTTAAATTCTTATGCATGTGAAATATTAACCAATGCAAAAATGCATGCAGGGTGGGTCCCACCTTGTGTTTGCATAGTTGGTTTATCAATTCCAAAGAGTTTCACTGAATTTGATCTCAAATGAACATTAAAAAAGGGCGGACTTTACTATAGAAAAGTAAGAGATTTCTGCCAGTATCAGTTTTTGGTTTTCTGTTCTATTTACAATGGAAACATTATTACAGAAAAGCTCTTGTGTGTTGCTGCTTAGAGGGTAGCAATTGGACAGTTGATCAAAGGATGCTGCGGAATCCTGCAGTGAAGGAATGATAAGTAATCAGAAACTCGGGTTTTAAAACTGTTGCAGGTAAATCTAGAGCATGCTGGACAATTTCCAGCAAAACTGGCTTCTTCAGGTTTTTTGGAGCAAGGTTTCTGGGAAGCCAGATTGTGTGGAGCGCCTTTTTGTTCAGGGTGGGAGAGTATCAGCGCAGGAGAGTGATGTTGGAAAATGGGTCTTGTCCATGAGCTATCCCTGTTGTAATGCATCCTTGCAGTTAGCAGTTGCCCTGGTTCAGTGAGTGGCTTAGTGATTGGACACTACTCTCAGCTTATTTTCCTTGAGCTATTTCGGAAGTGCCGTGGTGTTCTAGAGGGGAATCAGACCATTTCTACCAGCTTCAGCCTGTTATATGCATGTGAGCATGGAGAGGGCATTACACCCTCAAACCCCCTCACCCCCTCAAACTGTGGTCTTCTGCTTTCACTGGCATTGCAGTAGCCTCTTACTGACTTTTTTCATGGCAGTATATGAAGGTTTACCTTAAATATGGAAGGATGCTACAACTTACCTGAACTAATAACTTCAAGACTGTTTTATGGCTGGTGTCAGTCTTGCTTGCCTTTGGCCTGGAAACTGCCTTGTCCTGGCTGACTCTGCAGTCTCCACTTTACCTGGTGCTTGTTCTGCAGACTCATGTGGTGGGTGGTGAAATGTGAATTTTATTATGTTTTTTTTTGGTTTGGTTTGGTTTGGTTTTTTTGCCTAGGGCTTTTTTGCTCTTGTTTCAGGGAATTTTTGCATCCCGGTCTGGAAAGATTTAATGTGCTGGCTTTTTAGTAGTACTGAACACTTGTTAGATTCTTAAAAACTCATGCGTAATTGTTCAAATATTAAGATTTTCATTTCAAAGAACTTGTGTATGGATTTAATCTGCTTTATTTTTTCTTTTTCAACATCAGCATTTTCAGTTGTGTATTTTGTTGATCATCTCTGCTTTCCCTCAATTATCTTTAAAACCCAACTTTAGCAACATGAGCTAATGTGCCTTTAGAAAGTGCTTACCCTGCCAGACAGGAGGGTGTTTTTCAGGTTCTATACTTTGGTTTTGGGTACTTCTTAATTATTACTTTTTTCAGAATAAATGAGGCTGTATTAAAAGAGCACTGGAGGCTGATGTTCTTTGTTCCCAGGCTGGAAATAACATGGCCAAGGAGGGTGTTTTCATTCTGTTCCACTTTGGAACTTGGATACCAGGGTTGGGGTTTTTGTGCTGCTGTAACGGACTGAAAGGGTTTTTCTCCACTGAACTTGCGAGGAGGTGTTACAAGAGCCTGGCAGGTTCATCTTCAGTTATGTCTTGTGTTGCTTGTTTGTGCTAGGTGGCATAATAAGACACATGACTCTTGGCTACAGAGGATGGGTGATAGTGGGATTTAGAGATGTGGTTTCAGCTCCTCTGTACTGGGGAGGCTCTGTGTCCCGAAGAGGTTCTGCTCAAGATCCTTGTGTTGAAAGTCATTGCAGGCAATGCCATCTTTGTCAGATGATGGGTGCCTGCTGGACCCTTCCGCTGCTGTCTTGTGTCTTTGAAAGGTGCCCCTCTTAAATCTACTCTGGATTAAATCTCTTTAAAAAAAATCTCTCTGCACACATTTTGTCTACTTTTGTCTCTTTTTGTAGTAGGTATTTGTTGTTTTTATGTTTGGTTTGAGGGGATGCCTAATCTTTGGGTTATCAGTTCTTGACTGGGAGAAGTAGGTGAGCTTCTGCAGATTAGCCCATATAGCCCTGTAGTTTAAAACATGCTTTCTACAATGGCAGACAGGGGTGGGCAGATGAAGGTGTGCTGTTAAGAATCTTGAAGGTGAATTGACTTAGCTCTCCTTACAATGTCAAACTCCCTGGAAGGGAATGTGAGTTTCCTTCCTCTGTCAAAGTCTGCTGTAAGGTATATGCTGCTTGTAAGCATCTTGACCTGAAAAAATACTTACATTGACTGACCAGTTTTGGCTGTCCAGTCTGGACTGGTAAAAGTACCTGCAGTCTGATCAGGAAGCCACTGCCTGCAAGCCATGGGAGGCCTTCTAAGAAAAGAAATTGTGGTAGGTGTGCTTTTTTATTTCCCTGTTCTTATTTTGTTCCTCCACTGAATAAAAAAACAAGTGCTTTTGCTTGAAACTGGTGACCTACTTGAGTGTTTGATTTAGGCAAAACTTCATAACGCTGACTCTGCAGGCCAGTTATGGTGTGGTCAACAAAAAGCAAATAGGGACTGAGGTTGATTGTATTGATACAAACAAATAACAGCTGCTTCTTTTCATCACCTGCTCTTAGTTTCCTAACTCTAGCTTTCTTTCTGTGCTATTTAATGACTATTTTTTTTACTATTTTACTATTTAATAACTATTGCTACTTTATTACTATACTAATATTAATAACTGTTTAATAACTGCGCTATAATGACTGGTCATTTTTTTGTATTACTCTATGGGAGTTTCTGCCTATTTAAGGAATACTTAAAAGGAGGAACCTTTTGCATGACAAAATGGCCTTTATTTGGAGCCTATTTTCAGACCTTTTCCTAATACTAGTACTTGAAGTTAGGCTTACTCTGAACATGTGGCTGCCCCAAATTAAGGAGACGCTGGAACCCTCTGGTCTCTGCATGGATCAGTGCTGAAATCTGGGGAATAGTGTAGGAGCCAGGCACAAAAGGTGGGGTCAGCTAAACTGTAGTCCCTTGCTTGCAGAGTGGTGACACAGGCACTGAAGTGATTTCTAAATTAGTTAGATAGGAGGGGTTGCATTTTTGAGGTATTATTTACTGCTTCAGTTCAACACTTCTGAACTCTGGCTCACTCAGCTGAGCTAACGTGGGAGAGGATGTGGGCAATGGTATTCCCAAAGGTGGGAGTGAGAAGGAAGAGAGGACTTCCAAGAAATTTCAGTACAGTGCCTGCTGATACTCACTTTCCAGTTGACCAAGTGAGGCAGATATTAGGAGGAGTGTTTCATTAGGGTCCATATGGACTGGTAGCTCTAGAAGAGCATCTTTGTTTTGGAGGGACCTGTGGAGAAGCCTGTCCAAGCTAGCACGCTCACCTTTGGCATTTGGCCGTGCATGTGGAGCTCCTCTTGTGTGCAATACTAAATTCCAGCACTACTTCAGATCCATATGTTCTGCCAGAGGGTTTACTTTGTCCTGCATCTGTCCTGTTGGAGCTGGAGGGCGTCTTCTGTGGGACGTAATTCATTACTGGCTGGTTTGTTCACAGTGACCTACTTTGATTAGGCAACAAGTCTTTATCTGAAAAGCAGCAAGTTGTTCCATTGCCAGTCCTCCAGTTGGAACTGGTTTCAGGACTGGACTTCTCAGAATAAGACTGTTGGTACCAATTTAGTGTTGTTCATAGCTGGTTTATATCACTTGGTGAAATGCCAGGGTTGTTCTCTCCCGGGTGTTTGTTTCTCTGCTGTATTTATAGACAGCAGCACTCATCCCTATCAACCTCCATTTTGTGAGATTAAAATGTCAAACTTTTCTTTAGCTTCCCACTGTAAAGCGGGCTCTTGTTTCTCTCGTCACCTCAATTTCAGCTCCTTCTTGAGCAGAGGTGCCCAGGCAGGAGCCCTTTGCCCACAAGGTCTTACACAAATGTCTTCTGCGGACACCAGCACTTCTCTGTCCTCTCTGGTGTTACCTTGTCTGATACAGCCTGAGGCTGCTGCTTTTCTGCAGTGCTGGCCACTTGGGACATTAGGAGTGACTCATTCCCCTGGGCTCTTCTCTGTCCCATTGAGTTTAAATTCATCATAGAAATACCATATGATGGACCATATCCTGTTGTGCATTGAAAGATCCTAATGAAGTTGTGGCAGCTCCCCAGAAGGATGAGCTGTTTTTCCTGAGCTGTGTTTTGAAACAGTACAGACCAAATCCAGCAGATACAAGTCAAAGAGAATTTTACTCTGATTAATGGATTATTTCCCAAAAGTGTCAATGGATCCAAGTATAGAGTCTTAGCAGAAGCATTAGGTACAGATGTTTCAGGTCACTAGAGAGGAGACTGAAGTGCTGATTTTGAAAGAAAATATGTGGGAATATGAAGAGGGATCCAGGAAAGCCCTTGAGCAGTTTAGGTATGTAATCTGGTAATAGCCTTAAATGCTGTCTCTTTATAAGGGGAGAAAAAGCAGTATAATTCTAATGTGGTGTGAACTCAAGACGGTGCCTCATGGCTATAGTAAAGGCTGATAGTTGGAGCGTGGTTGGGGACTTTGAGTTGTTGAACTCTTGCTTCTTTGAAAGTGACAAAGCAGTGATCAACTAAGGAGTTAATGGGAGCAGGGAGGACAGCAGGACCAGGAGGGCATGGTGTGAGATCCTGTACTCACCCGGTATCGTGCCACTCCTGACACTGTTGTGTGGGGTGATGTTGGCATTTCACCCTTTGCCTCCTCACCATTTTTAGCCCTAACTCTGTGCAGTGCCAGCCAGCTGGCTGGGGAAGCAGGGAACAAAGCTCCATCTAGTGTGTAAAGGGAGAGGTCTGGGAGCTAGCAAAATAAGATGATGCCCTGCAGAAAATGGCTTTCCATAGCCAATGTTAAGTGAAGTTTTGTTCTGTTTTGGCTTTTTTGATAACTTATGAATAGGATTGCACTTTGACTGTGCAAGTGTTAATTGAATAAGTTTGGCATTTTGATAGCTGATGTTCATTTTCAGTACCCTGGCATGTATAGAGGTTAATACTGGCTTTAGTACAATTGGAAGTAATCTGTAATTCTAGGCAAAATAAAATATATGTCCTTCTATTAAGATTAGGAATTGTATAGCAAAGTTATGGTTCTGTGAAGCAAAGGGACACAGGAATATAATGACTGTATAATGATTATATAAGGTTAATGCTTTCAAGGTAGAATATCTGACTTTGTACAATCTTAAACTACTTGTTTCGGGGCTTTCCATGGTTTCCAGCATGTTGGGAGTATTGGGGATCCTTCTTCTGGGGGGAGGATCAGGAGGAGTTGAAGAAGGAGAATGAAGATGAGGTGAAGTCTGCATCCAAGGCAGTAAGTCAAGGTGAGGGGATGGTTTCTGGTGATGACCTCTCTGAACCAAGAAGTTAAAAGAAATGGGAGGGTCATTTTGATCCCAGCAACATGTTTATCAAGGATTCGTTTTGCAGGAGCATGCAGCTCAGCCATTAGAATACAACTTTTTAGGGACAGCGGTACTGTTGGCTGCTGGGCTCCAGCAAGTCTAGAACTATACGTTGTTTTCAGGTGACGTTGCTGCAGGTTTCAAAGCCTGGTTGACTATTGTAGCACTGTGTAGTCCTCTGCTGTAGCCTAAAATAACAGGAGGTGCGAACTGCTGCTCCACAGTGATGGTGGGTGCTCCCGCAGGTACTTTGCCAAGGTCGCGAATGTTAAATAAACCCGATTAAACAAAACCCTGTTGGGAGAATGCATGATTAACTATAGTCTTTGCAGGATTTATTCGTTATAAACTAAGCCCCTGCCTTTATTTTTTGTCCTAGTAACTAAGGCAGATGTGAACTTCAAGTCCAGTGAAACATTTTTTGGCTCTTGCTTCTGTTTACATGATTCAGGAGTTTGCAGTAGTTCCACAACAAATATAGCTTTCAACAGAAATAGCCATTCAAGTGCTCTGCTTCTGGCAGTGCAGAACAGATTAAGAGGGTCTAAGAAAAAGGCTTGTAAATAGTTTTGAGTTGGCCGCTTTTGAGTCTTTTTTTTTTTTTTAACCCCAAATATAAACCAATAGCTGTAATGTATTTTGACAAGTAAGAAGTGGTATTCCTGGAGCGAGTTGCATGGGCAGCATGTCTCAGTTGTCATTAAGCTGTGCAAAACATAGACTATGCTGAACAGTTTTACTCTAAAATAGTCTCTTTTCTAGAGCTGCAGCAGTGGAAGCTGGAGCTTGTCCCACCTTCTGTCTGTGCCATGAATACCTGGGCAGCAAGACTGGTATATCTGTCCTGCAGTTGCAGCATAAATATCCAAGAGGTTGGTGAAGTAACTTGTTGCTGAATAAAGGCTTTACCCCCACCCCTGGCTGTTCAGCCTGCACAGTAAAACAATCCTCTTTGCCCCAATAACTCTTCCACAAATAGCAAAAAATGTAGAAGAATTATGAGCAGTGCTTAAGGACTCTGGTATTGAAGGTTGTTTAAAGCATGGATGCTGAGGAATTGATTTCTGCAGTCTAGAGAGCTGCTTTGTTAGAAAGAAAAGTTGCTGAAGGCACTCCCTGATGTGATCAGGTCCTGTAATGAACAGCTTGCACTGTGGCTAGAGATCAAAGTGAGAGATTGCATAATATCTGTCTGAGATTATTTTAATGATCAGGTTATTGCAGTAATGTGTTAGGAGTTGGTTGATTCCCTTGCACGTAGTAGTCACTGTAAGGAGCAAGTCCTACCCACTGATAACACTGACCCATCACGTGCCGAGCAGTGAATTCACTTCATGGTTTTCATTATGACTGTTTGGGGTTCTTAATCATTTTGAGCAAATCTTCCATAAACGCTTTCCCTTTTGCTGCTTCAGATCCTGTTTGCTGAGCATACCAGGGCCAGGATGTCATCTGCAGGAGATGAAGCTTCGAGCTGCCTCTTTGTCTTTGGGAAGTATTGAACAGTGTTCTAACAGTGGAGTCAGTAAACAGAAAACCTCAGGGAAGCAGAACAAAAGGCTGGGAATTGTTGGGTCACAGTAAGCCTTGAGGAGTGTGGTGGCTCTTTGGCTGGGAGGGAATCTGAACATATGAATGGTGGATTTGCAAGCTGTGAACACAACATGGTTGAGTCTTGTTTTCTGCAGGGCTGCCTCTGTGAATAAACTTGCTATTCGACTATGTAAATGACAGATAATTTCTAAACCAAGATACATTGTAAAGGTGATGTGGAGTCAGATGTGGCCACTGTGTAGTTGCAAAGTACCGAAGTGTGGTGATCATACATCATCTTCCCTCTCAGCGACAGCGTTATCTTCTTTATTTACCCAGCTAAAAGGAGGTGAATTCTATATTACAAAATCAAGAACTACAGAGGTTGGTGGAATGTTATCTCTTCCCTTTTTCTTTTATCACCTCTTGGTTATTTTAGCTATCTGGCTCTTTGTTTCGCAAATGTACGTGAAGCTGTTTAGAGAGGGAAGTACCCATAGATGTGGTGTCTGAAAAATGTTCAAAAAGCCTTTGACAAGGTCAGCTTTTCAAGTGAAAGAAATCTGCCTATGCCTGCCTTTTTTTTTTTTTCCCTTTTAATGTCTTTTTAAAGCCTGTGATGGCTTTGAAAGTTTAAGGAAGAGCACCAAACCAGTGGTGTAGGCAGCTACGTTTTAAATTACTTTTAACCTTTCAGTGGACGTTTTGGGGAGTTTGAGGTATTTGTGTGTGTAGGTGTCTTCACCTGCCTGCTCCTTTTCTGCCCAAGGGATTCAGTCTGTGTTTGCAGAGTGAAACTGTGTGTACACCGTCATATTGAGTCTCTGTACTGTTACGGTTGCGCATCTAGGTCTTGAGATGCACTTCTAATGGTTCCTAGTTGAAGGTTCACCTAGGTTAACCTTGTATGTGAAGGAGTTAAGTCCCAGAAAACAAACTGGTCTTACACCCACCCTTTCCCTTGGTCTTTCTGGTGATAAAGATCGTGAGAAAACTGTGTTACAGACAGCCCTTATCCACTCCTCTGATGGCATTAATGGTCTGATCACACCCCTTTTAATTAATGAATGGGAGAAGTGCTTTCAATGCCAACCCACATCTTCCATTTCTCCCAGTCCTGCAGTGGGCTGTCTGTCTGCAGGAGGTACAGCAAGGGTGGCTCAGCGCCTGGGCACGGGTCTGAGCATCACACTCAGCCCCATGGAAGTGCTGAGTGTTTATCATAGAATACCAGGGTGGAAGTGACCTCAAGGCTTGCTGCAGACCCACACCTTGCTCCCGGCTGTCTCCATCAGGACTTTGTGCAATACTCTGATGCAGGTGAGACAAGATGTAGCAAGATGCTGACACTGAGCTTCTGGGCTAGTTTGGAGTCTTTGTGGTGCCTGAGGACCTTGCATGTGGCCACCTCAACCCCTCCTCGGTAGGTGCTGGATTGCACAGGTCTGCAGTGCTGGCAGGCACCAGGCACTGCTGCCTGCATTGCTGTTCCATGGGGATTGGAGTTGCCAGGTCCTTATCTGGAGCCACCCCTAGAGACAGCCTGCCTGGAGGCTGCTTGACTTTGACGGGAGGGTGCTCCGCAAAAGCCCTTGGACACAAGATTCAGGGGGAGGTGGAAGCTGTTAGAGTTGAGGTGTTCATGCCCTGCTCCTCTCACAGCTTCTGTCTGTAAGTGGCGCTTTCACGGAGCAATGGCACTGTGAGCAGATTGTGTGATCGACTTGTTGTGATGGAGGTTGTGTTTGGGAGCTAACAATTCCATGTCTGGGAGCTGGCCACTGTCTTCTGCACAGCTGCAGCAGCTGTGGCAGAGCAGCTGAGAGAATGATGGGGACTTTCAGGAGAAGAGGACTTGTAAAATGCTCCATGTTTAAAGAGAAACAAAACAGAAACCATGTATGTATATATTATTTTATATATAGTATCTTATATACATATATATGTATAAAGAAGATAAATATATACAT
>WYDI02014931.1:0-20875 GCA_009867235.2 Psittacus erithacus
TGGTTTGTGTTATACCTTAGTTACTGGACTGTTCTTATCTCAACCCATGGGAGTTACATTCTTTTGATTCTCCTCCCATCCCTCCGGGAGAGGGGTAGGGGGGGAAGGAAAGGTTGGGAGCGGAACCAGCAAGCTACGTGGTTTCCTAATTTACAACTGAGCTTAAACCACCACAACCCTCTATGAAACAATTGTCCTAAACCAGCTTCAGTGCCTGACTGCAACATCTAGACATCATCACCCACAAAAGCAGGACCACCTGCAGAGCAATGCTTCTCTCCCAGAAACCCATTTCAAACCACCACAGAACACGGTGTCAGTTTCTGGCCTAAGCAACTCCATGGGATCTTGCCTTTGGTTACCTGGGATGTCTGGATCAAGTTCTCAACATGACTACTTTAAGTTGGCTGGCGGGAGGGTCAAAGAAAGAAAATACTTAGAGAATGGTTTAAAACCTCACAAGGAAGCAGGTTTAGTTTCTATAATTAAGAGTACCCTGAAACCGCAGCTCAGATTTTGCTGGAAGGAAAAAATGCAGCTGAGGGGTAAATACAGACTGTATGTTGAGTCTGTTGGAGCTGCTTAAGCTTTCTGTTACTGATGCTCTGCCTCAGCAAAAACACTAGGAAACAGCTTTATAAACCACCCTGTGGTACTGCCCTCAGGAAGTGCCCTGAGCCTCTTAGAGAAGAGAAACACTTTAGTGAAGAAAAACATATAAAGGCGAATGTTTTCTAAGCGACGGTACTCACTCAGTGACTGAAGGAAGGCACTTGCTCCCTGGATCTTGGCGGTACCCACCAAGTGCCCTTTGCTGGTGCTGGTATTGCCTAACCACTCAGCAAGGGCATCCATTCCTGAACCTGTCCCTGGTGCGAGCCTGGTTGCATTTGAGATGAAGATAAAACATGCTGCCCTGGTCTTGCCAAGTAGCGACTTCTTCAGCAGCATTTTTAGACAACCCTGAATTTCCCTGGTTTTGATAATTCTGTACAATTGCACTTGAGCTGCTATGATAAACACAATACCTGAAATTAAACCATATTCAGGTTCTTTGCCATCACAGCGCAGCTCCATATCCAAGCCTCTAAAGATGTAGAACAAAAGAAGACTTAGCAAAGTGTTTAAAATGTTATGGGTTACTTCTTTCATATTTCTACACAGATCTTAATGCTTTGCAAGATGTAACCAGACTTCTCCCTCACTCTGATTTATGAAAACTTCAATTTAAAAAGAGGGGAAGGAAATCATGCCTTACGCTGCCCTTAAATGTCAGTCAACCCTAAGACTAGGGAACAGGTCCCTACTTTTCAAATGTCAGTGAGACATCTCATAAAAAAACCATGGGCAAGATGTCTGTATAGTTCACATACCGTATGATCTCATTTTCAACTGTTCTGATCTTTCTTTTCTCTCCTGGTTGGCTAGCAGTATAAACCAATTTGTAATACCCTCCCATCTACAGCTCCATCATAAAAACAGTTGTGCTCCCCCTGGTATCTCGTTCTTTCAGCGCTGTTTCTTTTCTCCTCTTTCTCCACCCCACCCCGCCATTTTAAACAATACCTTCAAGTTAGCTTTAACACCTCAGAAGATAGTGCCATAAAAATAAACAAAAGACCCAGGACTAAAATTGAACATAAAAGTTGCTGCAGATATTGTTTCTGGACAAATAGCCTCTCCAAACATCATAAATTGTCCAAAACCTCTTAAACCTTTGCTCTGCATCACCCATGTAGGACTGCAAAGGGAATACAGCCAAGGAACTGCAGGCTAATTGAAAAAT
Source organism: Psittacus erithacus (assembly GCA_009867235.2). Taxonomy (NCBI): domain Eukaryota; kingdom Metazoa; phylum Chordata; class Aves; order Psittaciformes; family Psittacidae; genus Psittacus; species Psittacus erithacus. Next base: position 1,787 of record WYDI02014931.1, read on the forward strand.
CATTCACTTGAGATACGGTAAGTATCGTGCTCCAGTTCTATGAAAGTATAGAGAAACTTGACACAAGTGGCATCCTCCATGAACTAAGCAATTGACTAATCAGCAAACTCAAAAGGAAAATAATCTGTTTTTTCCTCCCATGCACTGCTGAATTTGCATTTAATAATTCATCTGAGAGGATATATAAAAAAATAATCCTTCGAGAGACACTGGGTGGCACCGACTCCTTCACAGCCTCCAGGACTGCTGCCTTTCAAAAAGAAAACTACAGTATTGACTGGTAAAGCTGGTATAAGGACCCAGGAGCTGCTATTTCTAAACCCTTATTATACAAAGATCGTTATCACAGTTTTCCATTAGCAAAAGTAAGTAAAAGGTCTGCTGGATAACTGATGATGTTATTTTGGGGGAAAGGGAAAGAAGGCTCGATATTGTACTGCAAGAGGTATCCTATTGATTCCAACTTCTTATATGATTTTTGCGCCTTTTTTCTTGAGGCCATTTAGCATTGACTTTGCCTATTATTTTACGATCAGTAGGAGCTTCTAGATTTTACAGGTACAATACAAATGGGAACATCCATATAAGCTGTTATTTACCTGATACTTTAATATTCTGCGCTCTCTGCCCCCCAAAATCCCTTTTAGCAGGTTTAGTATATCCCTCTAGCCTACAAAACCACATCACACTTATTTCAAGCTCTGTCCTTCCACTGGGTTCATGATGCAGTGAAAACAAGCTGTGATGTCATGATTCCCCAAAGTCTGCTCTGTGCACTAACAGCATTTACCTTCAGACTCTCCTTTCATGCTTCAGTAACTGCATTTTTCACTGTCACTAGTTGCCTCATCCTTCTACTCCCTTTGAAGCAGTAGGCTAGCACACACGCTTGGGCATGCCTCATATTGTGATAGTATAAGTGTAATCGTATTCAGAGAAATACATCACTCTGTCCATTTCGGAATCCCAATGAAAATAACATCAGGGATATTGACATCATCTTCAGAAGATCCTTCCATTATCTCTTTTGGATGATCACAGCATGGGTCATCCTCCCTATCTACAGCAGCAAGCTGCTAACATGACAAGACAAAATATCCCATTTCCGAAGGTTCAGCATCAGCTATTGATGAGGTAATTCCAGTTAAAGCTCTGTATGCTCTGTGTCTTGCACTTTAAAATATATATAAAAAATATACAGCAAAACACTAATAAATAGCCAAGGAAAAACATCTACTTGGACAATCTCCAGAGAAAAAACACGTTCAATACAGACATAGTGCAAATAAACAAACAAAAGAAGCCTCAATAGGGAAATGATATAAAAGCACCAATTTACATCATAGAACACCATACCACTTTTTTTTTTTCTCATTGTACAATTATCAGGTATAGTGAGAGTCAGGAAAGGAGACAAATGAAAAGGGAAGCAGAGGGAGGATCTGGATGGATAAGGGATATGTAACACATATCGTGGCCGCATCCACACTGAAGGACCTAGGAGGAGGTTTCCCTCCACCTTCAAATCAGCTCTCTTTCCATGTATATGAATAAAAAGCCACTGAGCTTTCACAAGGATAATCCCACAGCTCCCATAAGAAAACCCTTATGCAGCTCAGATGTATCTAGTGTTTATTTAGGCAACCTGAAGTTTCCCAATTAGAAATACTTCTAGAGATTCAGCACTTGCCAGCTTTGTAATTAGCCAGAGCACTTGAAACAGTGCTTTCCAATCTGTGGTCCACAGATCCCTCTCAATCTCCATTTCTAAGGAGTTTAGGAATGATTATTACCAAAGTGAGACTAGTAGTTGTGGTCTTAGGCTTTCTATACAGAGATTAGTACATCCAACAGAAATATTTCACAGGTCTTCATATCAAGGATGGCTGAAGACTATCAAGGTCTAAAATTGACAAATTCGTTTACTCATTCATTTTGACTTGCAAATACTCAAATGAGTCAGTGCAAACGCAGCACCTGAAACCATATCCTCAGCTCTCCAGAATACAGTTTTCTCAATAATTTCTTGCCCTTCTTTCTTCATGAGGTATATTTCCTCCTCCTTTCCAGGCCATCACCCTGTGACTGTGCCTGTGAAGCCGATGCTCCCAGACTCCAAAGAATTCCCCATGGATCACAGGGGTTCCACAGCACTGACTCACCAGGATTTGTTTGCTGCACCAGACACCAGATGAAGCACTGAGCCAATAAAATAGCATTTATTATTGAAAATGTTGTGTGTTGAAACAACAGCAGCAAAAGAGGCACATTTGGGCCTCTAGAAAAGCTGCAACAGACGCCTGCAACTGGACAGCCAAAAAAACAGGCCATGTTTTAAATAGCAAAGTCTAGCTTTCTGTGTACTACTTTGCATGAGCTAATAATACATAAACTTATGCAACACATTTTGCAATCTATGGATGGAAAAACAGACATGCCAATTTTTGAGCTATGTATTTCACTATGAGCAATCATTGCCACCTTACGCAGGGCAAACACTGAGAAATAAAAAGAAGGAGAAATATGCTCTGACCTCCTAGCCCTGCACTAGCTTACCCATGCCTTACTGCACCATGGCCCTGAGGATGCTCCTTCTGAGCAGAGGACATCTGACTCCCAGGGAGAGACAGAAGAACCTGTCCCTGCTGTCCCCAGCCTTCCCAGCTCTCATACTCAGCCACCGAGACAAACACACTCGGTATTTCTACTCTTTTTTTTTTAGTTCTGATGTCATTAAAAAACAAGAAAAATCAATACAATTAAATGCAAAAAAACAGAGAAGGAAATTACAAAATATAATACTAAATATTTAAATAGGTAGTGCTGACCACTAAGATCTTCAAGGTTTTATTATTCCCTGTTCACAGTGTAAATGGACCAGTTATTTGCAAAAGACAAGTAACCGAATGGTCTTAACTTGGCAATGCAAACTGATAACTGTAAACAAAACAACAGCAGTAATGGAATATTGTCCTGATAATGCTTCCTCCCAATTCATACTTTTTAAGCTGCAGTGGTTTCCAACCTGAATATTCAGACAGAAATAATACACCAAAAATTGTGGTTTATTAAGAAACCATTTTGCTTGGTCGGTCCCTTAGCCCAATTGCCCCGAAGGAGTTAAACACCTCTGTGTCTCCCACCTTCTCAGGCAAGTACTGTAATGGGCTACATGAAGCATAATGCAAGGACAGAGAAACACTGCCAAATATTTGTTATGCCTAAGATTTATGTACATTTATCTAATCTCCAATATAATACAGGCTGACAGTATAAATAGGGCAGCTGAAGCTAATCTGTTCATGTTCCTAGTGTATGTAAATAGTCTTTTCTTCAGTATGTTTCCTTAAAGTATGGAGCCTGCAATTATCTCTCACAGCTGCAAAGGCAATGACATATTACTTAGTACTTTTAATAATGATAAATTCAGTCCTGGTGACAAGGGAGTTTAAACCTGCCAGGCTACAAACTGCAGCATAATATTTTCCAATAGACCCCAGTAGAGATGTTTTGTCCTACAGGCTCACTCATTTTTAACCTCTCTGCTTGTTCTGTCCTGGCCTCTCTTTAACACCGGACTCCTACTGTGGTCATTCATGAAGTCATGTTCTGAAGATTGCTGTTCTTGAGGTAGTAAACGAGATAAATTATTTCTCCTATTAGAAAGACCAAATGTGAAAACTGGGACTTGAAGAGAGAAAAAAAAAAAAAAGAAGAAAGCAAGAATGTACAAGGCACTTCTCTGCATTTCATTAACATTAAACTTCAAATAAACATCTGTGGAACTGCTGATACAGTCAATTGCACATCATCATCTTCATGTCATGGTTGGATCATCGTATTTTGGAAGTACAACAGAAATGTAGCTAGAATGGGAGACTCTCAGATTAAACAGCCTCTTCCTTCCACCCCTCTTTGATAATTATTCATGTTTTGATGAGAATGAAATGCCACCCAGATTTTCCTGGGACAATTTTTGTCTATCTTCTCTGCTTAACTTAGTTTGACGTGCCGATAATACCTATTTAAAACTGTCTCTCCCTCTGTCTAATACCTCAGCCTTTAACAGATGGGTGTTTTCTCCTGCACATAGTTACAGGCAAAGCAGCTAAGAAAAATACAGTACAGATGGTACAGGATGAAGCTGCAGTTGAAGCAGTGGTTTGGCAAAAATGAAGAAGAGCAAAACTAACTAGTCACAAAAATGCTTAAAGAAAAAAAAGGAGGAAAGCAAGAGGGACCTGGGATTAGGATGCTTGAGATGAAACAGTGCACACTGCTGGCCCAAGCAAAGATTCAGCTAGACTTAGCTATTTGGGCTATGTCTATACACTGAAAGTCAACCTGGATGGCTGTCAACCAGGTCTGAGCTTCACAGCACAGCTTTGGTGTGAGCTCTCTATCTGCAAGTTTGCAATTATTTACTGCACCTTGATGCTCCAAACCTCTGCTCATGGCTATATAGAAACACATCGATTTTTGTGCCAAGACACAGTAAGATTGTTCTAACTCCAGAACAAGCTGTTCCTCCAGAACAGCTGCAGTGGAGCTGCAGGTTGGTTGGTCCTCAAGGGATGCGGCTGGTGCCCACCTGCCAAAGCAGGCAGCTTCTGATCTGAACCTAACCCTCAGCCAGGTATGTGCTCCACATGTTTGCACCTGGGCATACCTTCTCTTGTGAGGATGGAAAGGCAACAGGTTTAAAAGCAGGACAGGAATGAGAATTAACAGAGGAGAGTGTTAATAAGCTGGAGTGAAGAACCAAGGGCTGCATTGTATTTGCACACAAGTAACACTAATTTGACTTTGGCGGGTGGCTACTGGTTCATAGAGTTGCTGTATTTCTATGGAAATGTTGTGATACATGCAAATACCTGTTAGACTGTCAGCCTCCTGAAGGCTTCTCATCTGTGGTCTGTTCTTTTAAATATTCATGGCCTGCTTGCTCCAAACATGCATGCTAGTCCAAATATCATTCATGTGATGGATGTAATCTCCAGAATTAATAGGCATCCATTCACTGTGGCATGTGCTACATCTAACTTTTACCCAGGATGTGTCTATTTGCTCTCTCTCGTGTGAATTTCAGCAGGAGACAAAACTGAAAGCGATAAATAGTCAGAGATGGAGCCCTGAAGAGCCCACGACTGGCGATGTAATGTCCTGCCAGCATACTGACCTTTTATTTTTCTAATGAAAACACAATAAAATGGCACTAAAAAATGTGAAATGGAAATTTTTAAAGCATTTAATATCTCTGATCCCAACCACTAGCTGTACCACCCAGTGTTTTCAAAATTGACTGGTAATCATCCCCAGTGCCATTTCAACCTTTCCCATCTGGGCTCCCAGCTTTCTGGTTCCCTGTGAGAATGGGGACTCTAGGTCTCACACTCCAAATGCACCCAGGGAATCCAGGCAGCACTGATTGGAAGTCTCTCCCTGTGGCTGAAGACAGTGCCCCTTACGCAAAGGGGGAAGTTCAGCCGCATCCCCGTTCCACGCTAAAACCTCCCTTTGGAGGCTTCTCCTGGAGGCTGCCTCGCTGGTGCTACTGGTACAGGAGGAAACAGACCTAAGACCATCACTTCATTTTATTCAAACTGATACAAAGCCATCAGACCACGGTAACTGACTCAGCTTAAATGCAGATGAGGAACCTCATGCTGAAAGTTTGTCCAGCCTGTTGCTGATCCCCATTACTGACTCCAGCACCAGCTTTCAAGACTCGTATCTCCTGAACAGCCACAGGTTGGGAACATGATATTTGAATTTATTTCTACGTTAAATCAGCTGCTGTGTGCTTGCAGAATCACAATAGCAGCACTATCATTATCAAGCTGAATTTCATGTGGAATGCAGGGAATTTTATGGCTGTTTTAATAAACATTACACTTGTTGGAACTTCCATAAAATAAACCATTTTTGAAGTTAGATATCCTCTTCTTAAGTGCCAGACTGCTAAGAGATGCAGGCAGACAGAAGCCTCACTACAAATCTGATTGGCTGCCACAAAAGATCCACCACCACCCATTGGAAAGGCAGGTGAGAATTAATTCAAGACACAGAGGAAACAGAAGCACCCAGAGCTGTGCCACGCAGGAGCTCTGAGCCACTCCCCATCACCCCTGGGACCAGCCCCTTTCAGTGCAGTGTCCTGTCCCTGGCTTCCTGCATGAAGCTCATTACCTCACTAACTATTCCAGCAACAAGGCCAACGGGAAAGGGTCAATCCTAATGGAAATGCTGAAGCCATACTGCCTCCAAATCACACCAGCTAAATTTAGTTTGAGTATTTATTCAAATACAAAGGTAAAGCAGCAGAGAACATGATACTTTTCTGTTGTGAAGCTTTCCAGGCATCTCTCATCATTAATTTTGGATAGTATTTAAATGCCCTTCTTTCTCCTGCTAAGTGACATTATATATAAAAGTCACTTGGTACTCACAGATTTATAGGTTCACATATAAAGTCATTTTTTTCAAAGCTTTACAAAACCCTTCATTATCTCTAGACTTAACCAGGCCCTTCTCAATAGAGCAGATTCACCCCGACTGCCTAATTCATTCTTTGCATTCTAGTCCAAAATTGACAAATGGAAATCAGATGAAACGACGGTGAAAAAGAGGCCTTCTGGACATCACTTGGAGTACTCCCCCCTGTAGTAAAGTAGAAGAAAGAAAGAAAGACCAGGCAAGCAGGTTTTATCCACTCTTGCACAAAAATCTCAGCCCACAAGCAGACTGCAATTTAGCACACAGAGAGCTGTCTTCTACTGAACAATTACTGGAGACAGAGTCGCCACGTATGATATTTCCAAAAGGATACATTAACCTGTAAAGTAGAACTGGAGCCAAAAAAACTACAGTAATCCAGATTCCAATTCTCCTCCTGAGATACAAATAGTTCTTACTTACTTTAATAGAAAGTGAGATTAAAAATCAAGAGCGAGGTATTCATGTCATGTGGGAAGTGAAGCAGATCCTCAGATTAACCCATTAAACACAAAAATACAGTAAAATGCTATAAGAAAACAATGTAACAGAAGAGCTAATTATGACATGTTGGGCTTGCATTGAAAGGGAGTTTTGTAAAACAAAACCAGTATTGCACACAGATCTGATTAGCTCCCTGTTCTTAGACAATCAAGGCACAGGAATGGCCAGGGCAACGTTTTTCCAACTCTTGCAGTCTGAAGACACCGTGCTTGAAATACTGGACTTTGGCATTCACTGAGATGACTTGACGAACGGCTGACAGAAAGCAGCTCACACACAAGCAGACGATCTGCATATGCTGATGTACTGAATTTAGAAGTCATGGGGGAAATTTCAAAGGAAGGTGTATGCACTGGTCGGGGTGCAAACAGCTGGGCTCTACCTGCAGATGTGGCATCGTTATTAAGAGTCACAACATTTCTCCTTGTACAGCAGCTAATGTAGCTGGATGAAGCCTAAGCCTGCATGAGGGAGCCGAAGCCATGGGCACACCAAGGCACACCAGCACAAGCACTAAACCTACTGTCAGTAGAGGCAGGGAGCTCCACAGCCCCCATGCTAAATCTCTCCTTCATCCTTTCATCATGCAGCACGCAGAGACCAAAATTCCATTGTTTTGAAATTAGGAGTTTTACAACAGACAGAGCTAGTTCCTGCAAGTCCTGGTGTGTGGCACAAGAGGCGGCAAAGCCTCCAATGCCAAGACTAACTGTCCCCACCATGCCACCCTGGGGGTCATGCTCCTCCACCGCAGCCAAGGGAAAGCTCAGTTTAACGGAGATTAACCTTCCCACTACTGTCAGTGCTGAGTTTGCCCACCTCTTATGCACAGCAAGTCCAGCAGGGAAGTCCAGACACTTTTCATTAACTCCCCGCAGTACTCCATCTCCCTCTCCTTTCCAAAAAGCTGGTGCAGGATATGGGGTCACATCTGGATATACTGATCAGAGCTTTCACCACTTTGGCATGCAAGCAGAAAACCACCACCTTTCAAATCCCAGTATTACTAATGGAAAAGTTCTGGTAAATATTGTTAAAAGGGTTTTGCCTTACCAAAAAAGCAAGTAACTACAAGTCGTGTAGAATTCTTCAGTATTTTCAGCAAGAAATGAGCAGTTAACTCTCCCTTTTCCTACTTTGTTTCCTACCCTTCTATTTTCTTTAATGCATTTCTTGTGATGAAAGGAGAAGGAAAAGCAAATCCCAAAGAATACAGGCTGAAATACTTTATTTGGGGCTGGCAATTTAGGGGACTTAATCCTTTAATATTTTCATGACATAGATGATGTGTTATAACGCAATACAAATTTATTTATTTATTTATTTATTTATTTATCAGATCTATCATTTTTCAGGCAGCTGTAGACTCCAAATATACCCTGTGGTTTTCAACCTATGCAGTCATGATTCAGGGGTTATTAGTGGAAGAGGTTGTGTTAAATCAGTGAGCCTTAAGTACAATTAACAATAAATGACCAAAATCTAACTGAAAAAAAGCCCCATATATTCTCATTGTAATGGCACCAGTATTACAACCTCAGTTTAGCACAGCCAAAGCTTCTAGTGGGTCATTTTGTTCTATGGTCCCTCAATAAAATGCATTCCTCACTTTACTGCATACCAGACAAAATCTGTTTGCTGATCTTCAGGGTATTATGCAAAGCATTTGGGGAGAATGACAGGAGAGAGAGAACTGAATTTTGAGGCATTTGTTTGATCTATCGCTTTGATGATTTAGGCTGATTTATATGATGGGTTTGGGCAGTGTGTGTTACGGTTTGTGTTTTATGCAGTGTTTTTTATGGCTGGATTCTCAGCGATGTTCAGTGTCCTGCATCTCTTGGTACGACACACAGATTTCAAACAAATAAAAAAACCCCAGCATTTAGCACCTGCTCTCTGGCAACCCATACCAGAATTCAAATAAGAATTGTGCTGTTAGAAAATCTGGCTGCATCTGAGGACACTGGCCACTTCAAAACCTGGTCTTGAGCTTGGGTTTATGTGATTTTAAGGATCAAAACAACATTCTGAATCACAGCTGGGGAATCCGGAAGAAGACAGAGTAGTTTTCCACACATGCCTGCTATGTAGTCTCAGGAATTGCTCTCCTGTGAATACAGAATGAAAAGTCTTGGCCTATCTATCTTAAACAGCTGTTAAATAAAGGGCACAATTAAAAACAAAAACCAAAAAAACCCAACAAACAGAAATGCAGCAGGATTGACTCTTTGACTCTCTTGCAAAGACTCTTGCATCTTATTTTTCACAGTTATTTTTATAGCTTTTTCTTTTCTTCTTTTGTATTCTTTTACTTAAAAATAAGTAGGAAGCAAAATGTTCTTTTGGTCAAAAGCTACTGTTAGCATATATTTTACAGATCTAAACAGATGGGATGGAGTCTGTTGTTCTGAGAACTGATTTAGCACTGGATCACTGAGAAGAAGCATCTCCATTCAAAGAGCGGAACTTCCAAGTTTCTTTCAAATGCCAGACTTCATTACTGAATTCCATGTTCATCTTAAGAGGTTCCCACACAGTCATATCCCAGAAGAAGAGCATCCCTCATGCTGCAAAAGCAGCAAAATAGAGTAAAAAACTGCTAACCACCCGAAAATGAGAAGCATCAGTCTCTGCAATCTAGTTCTACAAGGCTTTTTGCAAAAGAAAGTAGTCAACAGAGTAAACATCTGTGATCAAACACTAATTTAGCACCAACAGAAAATTGACTTCAAATCATCTCTTTGCCACTGTAATTGATTAAAAGTCAAATGAAAATTGATAACATGATTTTCTATGTGTGAATGCATATGTGGCACAAACTCTCAAGAGCTCTATCGGCTTCATATATTGATTTTTTTCCAAATAAAGCCTTTTAAGAGTACATTAGTCAGTCCACTAATAAACTTAAAATGCAGACTAATTATACCAACACAAGGCATTAATACGCTCCCAAGACTGTTGCATTCTGGTGCAAAAATAAAATTCTGAAGAGAAGTGTGAACCCAAATAAAGCCACAAAATGCACGAACTATTTCATTACCGCTGGGGGTTTGATGATGAAGGAAGCTGACTGCTTTCTCCTTATTTTCCTTTTCATTTGAAACTTTCTCAACTTTTTATTAACTCTTCTCCAGTCACATCCTATTGTTCTTTGCAAGTCCAAAGCCTTTTTTTTTAAGTGTAGGTTACCTATGTACGTATTTTTTTTCTTTAACAGATTCTTTTCTGCATCACAGAGCGAATGCCACTCTGTATCAACCCCGGAAGAGAATGTAGGCAACCGAGTAATAAAATGTTATTTCATCTACGCTATGGACACTGATATTTTTAATATCACATGTAAAACCAACCAAGGGAAGATATTCTGCCACAGAATGTCCACTTGCTTTATTACTGCATTTTCCAAACTGGACTGAAAATAGTAGCAGAAACGTCAGGCGAACAGCATTAATTCTACTAACTTAAATTTTCATCTTCTTATCTATTGATGGGAATATGCAGAGGTATCAGTAATGGAGAAAAAGCATGTTAGAGATGTTTCACTTACAAAGTAAAGCAAGCAAACTTCATCCCTAATGCAATCATAACACAAACCCCCAAATTTTTGGACTTAAAACTCATGAAAAGAAACATTTTCAGGAGTTTCCAAATGTCTTCATATTACAGCCAAGTTCTGTCACACCACTGCAGCCATGTCACTAGACCAGGATCTATGTGTAGGTCAAGCAACAGAAACCTATGGTAGAGGGCATTACCAGGTACCATCTCTCTTTGTCTCAGAAGAGGAAGGAGGACAGAAGGAGGAATAAAATCTCCAACCACAGATTTGAACATTGGCTGCTAGTGCTGATCAGGAGAGGATGGGGAATCTGCAGATGAAAGGGGTCCCATACCAGATGGCAGCAGCAAAGCAATAAGCAGCTACGAAGGAGCTGAAATGGGAGAAGGACGCTTTCACAGCTTTTGAGGTGGACTGGCCAAACATAGGAAACAGAGATGTGAAGAGAGAGCTAACGTGGTGTTGCTGAGTGCAGTGACTAGCTACAGTCTTTGAATGATGCTGCCTTTGCAGCAAGACCTAGTCATACTTTAATCCTGAAAAGATGGCAAGAAATATGGTCATTTAATACTTGAGACCAGAAAAAAAATGTTGCTCATCATTAACACTGTGAAAACCAAAAAGTAGTTGAACTTTAGTGCCTTAAAGGTTGGAGCATCCATGGCTTCAAAGCATGTTCCCTTACTTGTCATTCCCAAGCAAGGCCAGCAGGGCTTTGAGCTTATAGGACATCCTGGGCACTTCATTCCTCACCTCCCCAACCAGCTGCCCTACCCTCTGCTTCCAGTACCAGCACTGACAAATAATCACATTAGCTGACCGTTTCAGGAGTAAAGCAGAGTTTGCACATGCAAATGTTATCACCTGTCTACACAGGTAGTGCAATCCACACAGGCTGCAATTCCTGTGTCCGCTTCTACATTTGCTCCGTCGTTTACCTTGGCTCTTAATAATTATTATTCAGTATTTCAAGAGCCATCTGTGCTGCTGCTAAGTAAATGACTTCAAGTATACTGGGAACAGATTTTCTGAAGTTTTACCTTGTACCAGGTACAGTCAGCATCAGAAAGATGTTCTCTATAGAAGCTGACATGTATTTAGCTGTTTTTTCATAGCTATTTCTGTATTTAAATTTATAATGTGTATACCTAAGTTACCAAATAGAAAACAGGTACAGGAAAATCACTGCATCCCAAAAAGCACTTGCTTTCTGTGGGTCAAATTCAAATCCACACACATGGGAAACATTCACCTGCATCAGGAGTAAATTTAGGCTTGTAATAGCTAACTGCATCTTGAGACAAAACCCTATTAAATAAGAAAAAAATATCCATGAGTTCAATGCCCAAATGTCTCAACACTTCTTGACATCTACATCAGTTGCCATTAAAATAAAAATGTGAAATATAATGACTGATATCTGCAAGGCACATGAAGCTGACTGTTCTAAGATGCTCGGTGACAGTTTAAACTAGTCAAAGTGACACATGGGAACAGATCCAGACCAACACATCTCTGCCCACTGTCTTAGTGTAAATGTCAGTGTGGAAGTAGAGTCTGTGAAAAAATATCTTAAATGGGGTTTTATTTTCCCCCTTTAAGAATCAATCATTAACAACTGTTTGCTAATAAGTCATGTTTTCTTTGCAAATGAAATCATAGCCAGTGATAGGTAAACACCATGCAGTAAGGGTTTTCAACGAAAAATAAACTGTAGGGAAACCATAACCACAAGGACAGCTCTAGAGTATTTCAAGTTACTGAACAAACAGACCATGTTCAAGGAACAAAGTGGGAATTTCCTTCAACATCCTCTCCTGACGCTGAATAGTACAACTGATTGCAGTGATATTATTTCTATGACAGCTATGCCTGCCTATGCAAGGCACTGCCAAAGTCACTTGGACAAACCCAGCAATGCATGGACTGGGCACCTGAAAAGTTTGGTAGATGAGAGAGATGAGTTAATGTAGCCCCAACACCAAAGACAATGACAACCAGTCTGGGACCTGGGCAGATTGTATGCTGTCAGGAGCCTGTGAAAGGCTTGAAATAAGAAGCAAAGCAAGGGTGAAGTATTCCAACCCACCCTGCGTACCAGGATGCCTTTCCAAGAGGAGATCCACCACCTCCAATACGTCCCAGCAGCCATCCTGCCCCAGGGTGGAGGAGAGGAGCGGAGAGGCTGCAGGGAGCCTCAGCATGTCCTCCATCGTCCTTCTCCCCACTCACCTTGAGTCAGAGCTCCACACAGTTTAATTACAAACCACAGACTTGTGCAATTCTATTAGCCAGCCTAAAGCACTGGCATTAGATAAGCTTGTGCTCTGAATCCAGTTACTAAGACACTGCCAACAAGCTCAGAGATTCGGAGCCTCTTTTCTATGCAGGTCCGTTTGGCCTGGAAATAGCATACATATACACTGACTTGAGTTTAACAAAGAATGTTAATTTGGGTCAGTGAACTACCACTAATTGAATTCTAATAGATGTCACCATAACTCAAGTGCTCCAGCTCTCTCAAGCAAAATGGCAGCAGACTGAAGCAGGCATTTCTACGGCATCAGGGGAGAGAAAGTCTGTCCTTCAAGTGCCTCGTTTCTTCCCTTTCCAGTTTTAACTACTGCTCAGACATAATAAAAAGCAAATGAGATGCTGGCTTGACAGCTCCCTTAAAAGATCTTCAAGAGCAGGTTTTAGTTTTTAAGGGCAGTGCTTGCTCTCTCCAAAACTGAACAAACCTTGAGCTACTCCGCACACAGGCGCAGCCACAAGGATTTTGAATACAGAGCTAATATACTTTAAAAGCATAGCAGACTAGTACCCATCCCCTTCTTTATTACTTGAAACACATCATTTTGAGTTCTTTTTGCCCAAAGCCAGCATCCCTGTGGTGGCTGGGAGCAGTTAGCCCAAGGTGCAGTTTTTCCAAGACTCATGGAGCCCAGCAGCATGGGAATGCTGTGAGGCTGCACACAGCTCAGCACACAGACGCATGGAAGGAGGAGGGATGTACACAGGAGGAAAAAGGGAGTTTATTTTAGCTGAAGTAAGCTTAGTGTGATTCACACTAGCTTAGCCATGGCAAGGCTCCTTCTTAGCTCATCTGAAAGTGAGAGATTTACAGTCAACAGACCATGAGGGTACTGGTTCGTGCCTCGGTTAAGATAGAGCACAGAACACAAGGTGAATTTTCCACTGGCTTGCATCCTCTATAGTCACTCACCCCTGCGCAAAATGGATGCGAAACTGCTGCTGAAGAACAATGGTGGCATTTTGCACAGCTGTGAGTAGTGACACAAGGGGTAGGCTGGTAGAAAATCAGGCCCAGCGGATTCCACCCTCTAGATAAGTCTGCGGTAGCACCTGGCCGCTCTGTAACAGGCCACAGTGGTGATGCTCAGCAAAAATACCAAGCAACTCCTGGAATTCAGATGTAAAAAACCTCCAAAATTGAGATGCCAACCTAAACTCACTGTGCATGGTCATATGGGCCAGGGAGTTACACATCCAAGCACCCACCTGAACTGCAAGATATTCATATGACTCTAAGAACTTCCTCTTCCTAACTGAGCACAGAAAATATCTGAGGGCCTGGGAGGGATGAAGAGAACAAATTCTATTTCTTTTCTGTCTGCTGACCAGAAAGATCAAAAATAGCAGATTTAAGACGTACAGGTTCAAACAAACACTGTGAGATCTTCACAGAAAATTGCCCTTTCTAATTTCTCTAGCTTTTAGCCATATCGTACCATGCGCTATTGCAGAGAGAAACAAAGCAGAGGCAAATCTGATAAATGAACTCTCAATTTGGCCCAACAGGTTAAAGCACTAAACCTGTATTCAGAGGTACACACACACACACAGACCATTACTAACAGAAGTGCACTTCCAGGACAGACCCACCACTGGCCATCAGCAATGGTGGTAGTGCCTCTGGGATAACATAGTTACAAAGGGGAAAACAGCCCACTGCAGAACAGTAGCCAAGGAGAGGAGTGAGAATGTGCGAGAGAAACAGCTCTGCTGACACCAAGGTCAGTGCAGAAGGAACAGGAAGAGGTGCTCCAGGCGCAGAGCACAGATTCCCTTGCAGCCCATTGTACAGCCCACGGTGAGTCAGCTGTGCCCCTGCAGCCCGTGGAGGACCCCACGCTGGAGCAGGCGGATGCCCACAGGAGACTGTGACCCTGTAAGAAGCCCACACTAAAGCAGGCTCCTGGCAGGACCTGAGGCCCTGTGGAGAGAAAAGCCCACACTAGAGCAGGTTTGCTGCAGGTCTTGTGCCCTCATAGTGGACCCATGCTGGAGCAGACTGTTCCTGAAGGACTGCACCCTGTGGAAGGGACCCACACTGCAGCAGAGGAAGAGTGTGAGGAGGAAGGAGCATCAAAGAGAGCTTGTGATGAACTGACCACAACCCACATTCCCTTTCACTTGCGCTGCTAAGGGGTAGATATAGAGAGTTTGTGAGTAAAGTTAAGCCCAGGAAGAAGGCAGGGGTGGGAGAAAGGTGTTTGAAGATATAGGTTTTATTTCTTGTTATTACACTCTGAATTGATTGGTAATAAATTAAATTAATTCCCTAAGTCTGTTTTGCCCATAACGGTCATCACTGAGTGATCTTCTTGTCCTTATCTTAACCCACAAGCCTTTCATTATATTTAATTCTCCTGTCCAGCTGACGAGTGATGGAGCAGCTTTGGTGGGCACCTGGTGTCCAGCCAGTGTCAACCCACCATAAAACAGACGCCTGAAATGCCTCTGAGTCATCTCTAATTGGAGACCTATCCACTTGATAAGACACATGACCTGTTTATGCCTGGGCAGTGAGCTGAGTTCATGCAGTTTGCATCAGAGGTATCAGACCTGGATACTGCAAAGAGTTCTGGTTCCCCACAGAGGAGGTTGAGCATGCTGCATGCACCAGTCACCTCTAAGTCACACGTTCTTTGGCATCTGTCCCTCTGGGGATCATCTTAGCACAAACTGTCAGGGCTGGCAAACACTGAGAGCACAGACCCCTCCATCACACTGAGTACACCATGCCCCCATCCACTCCTTGATGAAGCTGGACCTTCAGAAAATAACACTGCATCAGCTTCTAAGGAGCCACCTGAGATGCCCCTACATACAACCTGCAGTGTGCCTCCATCATCAGATCCAGCTATATATATCTAGAAGTGAGCAAATTCAAACCCTGTGCCCACCTTCATAATCTTGCCTGGAGTCAGCAGGACAGAAATAACAAATAAAACCTAGCACTCTCCCACGGTGCTGCTGTACATTTCTGAAACTCCACCATTGTGCCACCGTTCACTGGAAGATGTGGACATGGTGGGCAATGTGACAGGTGTTACAGAAACCAACCTTAGCCTTTCCTATGGTTTAGTATGAGGTGTCCCTGCCCATGGCAGGGGAGTCGGAACTAGATGATGTTAAGGTCCTTTCCAACCCTAACTATTCTATGATTGTATGCTGTTGCCTTTTCTGTGTTACTCATCCCGTCTTGTCCTTCTACTTCATCTTCATTTATGTCTCCCATATTCTTCAACTCTCCCTTTCCGACAGACCCCACAACCATCAATTCAGTACTGCTTGTCCTCCTTTTCTATCACCAGTTTTATACACCCTCCAGTTAAACTTCCCTGCCTATGTAAAAACGAACAGCCCTCAAATAACCACAGACAACGTTATACACATTTTAACAAATGGGTCATATATATTTTTCTCTTCCAGTAAAAAAGCCCCACAGCTCCTTTCCCAGCTGTCTCACAATAAGAGCTCTCATTCAGCCGGTGTCCACCATGAGTCAGTGGGCAGTAGTCATCTCTGCATTACTGCAGTAAAGGTAATGGCGGATGTAAAACCAAGATCTTGATCATGTGCAGCTTAAAAATAAATAAATAAATAAAAGCTCTGGCAGTTTTCATCTGAGGAACAGTTTTAAGCAGTGCCCTGCTGCACAAATGCTGGCTTCTGTTAACTTTTACTGCCATTTCAAGGGGACCTGTAATATTTTGTCCTGAACTGTTGCACACCACTGCAGAGTTCATCAGAATAGCTGTCATATTCTGCACCAGCACAGGAGGTGTCTCCGTGAAGAATAAATTAATCCCTATGTGTAGTTTCTACATTAATTTATTTAATTTGTAATGCTCTTTGGGACTTTGTAAGATGAAAGAAGCTACATAAATGTAAAATATATCACCATTATTGCTGTTTTCTAACCAGCATCTTCCATTTTGTTGTTAGTATTTTTCTTTCATAGTGTATGACCTTGTATTTTATCTAAATTAAATCTCATCTTGTTAATTTTTACACAGTTCTTTAAACTCTCAATATCCTTTTGTTATCTCCCTCTCTCTGCCTTCCACTGTGTTTATGATCCCTCTTAATTTGGCATCATCTGCAAATTGTATTGCTCTGTATATATTGTTTAGGAAAGTATTAAACCATATTGTGATCAGCACTGACCCTTGTGAAACCTCCCCTGATATTTTTCCTAAATTGATGTTGTAACATTTGTAATTAGGTACAAGAGGACACCAGAAGAAGAAACAGGCAGCAATTAAGGAAAGGAAAATACAAGCTATCAGTAAAAACTTTGACAGTGAAATCTATGTGAATGTACAATAGCTTCCCAAAGGAAGGGTTGAAAGTCCCAATGCTTACTAAAAAAATACATTAATAGTAAATAAATTACTAAATAACAATGATGCTTAGGACATGGTGCATATATTGCTTGAAATGTTCAAAACTACAACCCAAAAAATAGCTAGTTTGGGGAAATAGTGAAAATTCTAGAAGACAAAGCACTCAAGTATATTCTCTTTTTCTTTTTGCATATGTAACAGCATGACTCAGGGACAAAGCATTCCTGCAAATAAACCTGTGCTGCCAAGGGGATATGCATATGCCTGAGAAGAGGACAGGATGACCTAGCACTTTTCATTTCTCCGTTGCTACACATCCCACTATACACTCTCTATGGGATAAGTTCTCAGTCACCAAAATCCACCTTTACAAATCCCTGCTCCCATTTTTTTGCTTTGTTAGCTTTCTCTCTCTTTTTTATATTCTTTGACACAATAAACAGAGAAGGTAATTTCAACCTGCTGGCAAAAGATAGGACTAACTCCCTTGTGAAGACAGGCTTGAGAATCAACATCTTGAAACTCAACAACTGCCAGGAAGACTTCTCTCAAAAGTGCTCATTAATCCATTTATTCTCTCCAGCCAGAGAAGAAAGAATGAAAGCAGGTCAAGTCTCAAACCTGTGCTGGTGTTTGGGAGAGATCTCAGGACCAAATCCACTGGGACAAGGGCGCCTCCGAGCCTGCTAATGGAGGCACTCCCGCCAACAGTTGGTCCTTCCTAGCCTTTGACTAAAGCAATTAAGGGAGATCCTGGGCAAAATGTAACTGATAGGAGCTTTGGAGCAGATAAATGTCTGCTAAAGGACATTCCAGAGGTCGGTGAGGGCTTTTATATCTCAGCCCTTTCAACTGAGATGATCATCTTATTCATGAGCAGTACCAACCCTAGAAATCACAGCCATCCCCACCAGTCTGTCTGCATACACACTCAGGAAAGACAACCACACACCTCCATATTGTGTAGCTAGAAACAGCTGGAAAAACTGTCCCCCTCTCCAACAGAAGTCTTTCATTTAGTCAGTCAGTATTTCAGCTATCCCATTTCCTACTCCATCACAGCTTTTGGGCTGGGAGTACAAGCAACTTCAATGCTCCACCAACCTATGGGCAGTTAAGAATATGCTGAAGATTAAAGTGTATTACTAGTCCAACCCATCTCCACTGGATTGCTTTCATGTTTAAAATTAAGCATATGGTGCAGTGCTCGCCAGTGCCCTCAAAGGCCTGAAAGCTCACAGCCTGAGCTGCACTCTCTCCATAGTTTTGGCAGCTACTTGGTAGTTTGATACCTACGTGTGGCACCACATGATGTCAACAGAGTTAATTTCTGGCTCCTATTAGAAAACCCTCAGTGTCACAAGTAAATAAAACTGCAGCAATACATGTTATGTTATTTTCAGTTCTTTCAGAGATTTAGTAGTATATATCTGTAAAGCACAGTTTATGGTTTAGGTGTGGTTATGCAGAGAGGAGAACACGCAGAATACAGGTGGAGCAGAGAGACCACAGAAGTGGTTCTCTTCAGCAAGTGAAGAGGGAAAGGGAGAATAAAAGGAGAGCCTAGCATGGGAGACAGCTACAAACCAGTATTGCCCTGGAGAATTAAAGAATAGAAATGACACTCAGTGCTCCAAAATCTACCAATCTAACAGTAGGGTATGAGGAAGGAAGTAAAGAATAAAGCCTAGAGGCATGTTTTCACTCCTACAGCCAGGGAGAATGTGCATGCAGCTCTCCAAAAAGAGGCAATGTAAAGGTGGCTGGTCCAGGCATCCTGATGGAAAGAGAAAGCTAGACAGTAGTGGAACTAGAAGGCGGGGGGGGGGGGGGGGGGGGGGGGGGGGGGGGGGGGGCGAAGAGAGGGAGTCG
>WYDI02014932.1:0-17195 GCA_009867235.2 Psittacus erithacus
TGAGAAAGTTGGGGCTGTTCAGCCTGGAGAAGAGAAAGCTGCGTGGAGACCTCATAGCAGCCTTCCAGTATCTGAAGAGGGGCTATAGGGATGCTGGAGAGGGGCTATTCATTAGGGACTGCAGTGATAGGAGAAGGGGTGACGGGTTAAAACTTAAACAGGGGAAGTTTAGATTGGATATAAGGAAGAAGCTCTTTACTGTGAGGGTGGTGAGGCACTGGAATGGATTGTCCAGGGAGGTTGTGAATGCTCCATCCCTTGTGGTTTTCAAGGCCGGGTTGGACAGAGCCTTGGGTGTGAGGTGTCCCTGCCCATGGCAGGGGGTTGGAACTGGATGATCTTTAGGTCTTTTCCAACCTTAACTGTTCTATGATTCTATATTAATCGTAGACATTCAGGTACTTTTAAGTATTGACTGATGCAGCTAAAGATGGAGTGCACAGAACAAAGCTGGAAGGGGCAGAAGTCTGTTCTGACAGCAAGTTTCAGAGGAGGGAAGCAGTGCTAGTTTGGGGGGGGCATGCAAAGTAAGATGACTCTTCTGCAGAACAGGCGGAGCAGAGAACATGCAGTCTGGAAGGCCATAGCGGAAGGTGTTACATTAGGGTGAGAGACAACAGAGACACAAACCAGGCTGTCTGTAAAGTTAGAAGAAAAGGGTCCAGTTTTAGTACGTTAACTGGAATAGACCAGACTAGAGCAAGAAACTAAATGTAAGGAAGAAAGGAATCCAAACTAACACACAGACTAGAAGTACATTGAGGGAGAGATTAGCATAACCTACCACGGAAAGGGAGTAAATAGAGAGGAACTAGGAGAACAATGGAGATGTTTTGTGTTTATCGTGTTTATGGAAGTGTTGGGATTTCCAAGAACATATGACAGTAGCTGGAGAGATGTATGAGTCTTAATAGCAGGAGAGACTTGGCAAGATGCGATGACCATGCCCATAAACATAAGGTTATTTGTTCTATCTAAAACACAGAGAAATACTGGGTTTGTATTAACACGGTCTCTCGTAGCATGAGGTCAGATACTGGCTGTGTCAGACCCAGCCAAGGGACTATACTGGCTCTCAATTAATTATTTTTCCTCCTGTATTCATTAATAGATTTCAGAAGACTGATAATGTACCTTTTACTTGTGGCTGAAGTTCAGATTGCGGAGGAAACACAGAGTAATGGAATCCACAGCCTAACCCCAACAAAGCATTTGTTTATAAATAGGAAGAGAATATCCTAATAGCAGGAGGCAGATGTTAAACATCTTGATCCATTTCAAATCGCCTCAGTCTAACTCGGTGAACCCAAAGTTAGGCAAGAGTGGACAAGCACAGCTTTATTTTTATCCTAGTGAGTGACATTAAAATAGATGCTGTGTTTTCTGCAGCTTGTGAGCTGGCTGGGAAACAATTTGACCAGATTTAGCAGAGAAACTTTCAACATTGATTGTTAAAACTATTTAATCATATCCTGATTTTCACTATTGCTGTTTGTTTAATATTTTAACCATCCTGTATATTAAAGCCCTCGGGAGAGCCGTGGGGGTTGTTAGTTTGTTGATTATATTAGGCATAGTTTCTCCACCACCATCCCTAGTAAAGCCAGCGTTACAACATCATAAATAGTTGCATTTTTATATTGTCAGTGGTTTTGGTGACGGCGATTTAAAACTATTCCTGAGTGTTATTCTTCTGCTTGGCCATGTGGACTCCTTCAGTGCTGCTCATACACAAACAAACAACTGGGATAAGGCTGCAAAAGTCAGTTTTGAACTGCTGCCTGGGCTTGAAAAAGCTCAATGCACAAAACTCACTGAGGTGCATGGAAACATTCCAACATATTTCAGTGAGCTCTGGATCACGCTCCTGAGCACAGCACTGTTTCAAAGCCTTTTTTCCTTTCACCATATTGTAATAGGCGATGTTTACTGAACTTATCTGAGGTTTCCAGTGATTAATATACATTAGCTCCAGCGTGTTTTGACTGGCTGATGATGAGGTATCACAGGGCAATTTCTTACTCTTTTTCTTCATTGTGCACTTCACAGGCATTACACAACACTGCTCCAGCTGTCCCAATGCCCAGATGTGGGCCGTAAAGCTCTCTGAATTTAATATTGTATGCAGTCCCCCCCCCACCTTTTATTATTTTCCCCCAAATTGGTTGAAGCTGCAATGTCTGCGCTAGCTCTGTTTTCTTACAAGTGCTGTTTTGAGGCAGCTATTATACCCCGGTGTGTGTTTGGGCGAGCACAGATTTCACCAAAACCTGTGCACAATCAGTTCGTTTGTTTGAAGCTATCTTTCTCATTCAAGGTGAAAGAGCCTTCTGAACATGCAGGACGTGTTCTGCTCCTGCATCAGCTGGAGAACCTCACGTTTCTGGTTTTAGTCCTGCCACAGTCCCTAGTTAACGTTAGCGTTACTAACCATACACTTCTCCAGCGAAGCTTCTGCCTGGGAGCCTGCACAGGAAAGGCACTGCCTTTGTTTTAACAATTTCTGTCATGATTTCTTCCACTTGGATATTTTGCTCCCCTGAGCTGAGAAGGCTCCAGGGGCACCTTGTAACAGTCTTCCAGTACTTAAAGGGGGCTTATAAGAAACCTGGAGAGGGGCTTCGAACAAGGGCCTGTAGGGACAGGATGAGGGGAATGGCTTTAGCCTGACAGAGGGGAGACTGAGATGAGCTCTTAGGCAGAAGTTCTTCCCTGTGAGGGTGCTGAGGCGCTGGCACAGGGTGCCCAGAGAAGCTGTGGCTGCCCCATCCCTGGCTGTGTTCAAGGCCAGGTTGGACGGGGCTTGGAGCAACCTGGTCTGATGGAAGGTGTCCCTGCCCATGGCAGGGGGTTGGAACTGGATGAGCTTTAAGGTCCCTTCCAACCCAGACCAGTCTGGAATTCACGGGTTGTCCATCCTTTCTGTGCTTTCCCTGATACTTTTTTTGCATGCCTGCAGTGCCTGCCAGTTGAGCATCTCAGAGACCATTGTAGGGGCTTATCAATCTTCACAACTGTTCTCTGAAATAGGTAGGGTTCCTCCTTCACATTTGGCCTTTGTTTGGAAGCTGAAGAATGGATAGACGTGCACCTATGAGAGCATGTGGCAAAAAAAGCAATTCCTTCCTTCCAGTTAGTGTCTCTTAACTAGACTTGTGAGCTGCTTGCTAAAAATATCTGTTTGGGAGGAAAGCAGTTAATTGTCCCCAGATATTTGACAGTGCTTTTTGGTGTTGGCAAGGGGCATGTACTTTCAGTCACTGTATACCACTTATTGCTTTGCAGGTCTCTTGAGAGCTCAAAGAGGCTTGAAAAATGTTGCTAATTCCTCTAATCTTTCAGCACGGAGTTGAGATGGGGCATGAAGTATGTCATTCAAAGGACACTTGAGCACTGTGATTGGCTAATGGGGAGTCTTAGCAGCAGGTACAACATCTTCAATATGCACTACCAGAACACAGGCTTTTAAAAAGCATTTCTTCTTGCCCTCATCTCAATGTTTGCAACACTGTAGATAGCTTTTCTAATTGTAATAAGTCACAACAGGGCATGCCTTGTTGGGCCATAATCACACTTCTCAGGCTGCTGATGGCACTCGTCCTTTGGGCTCGTGGCTGGCGTACACCCGAGGAGTGCAATTATGGCACAACAGTGATTGCCCTGTTGTGCCTTATTATTCAAGCAATGCACCGAAGCAAGTGTTTGTGTGCGTGCACATGCAGAGGCAAAGTACATCTGAGCAGGTCCTTACCAGATAATTAGCAAACTTGTATTAACCCTATCCCAACATTTCTTTAATTTGAATGTTCCTTTTATAGCTGCCGATTAAACCTACTCTCCAGGCAGCTCCCAAGAAGCCCACCAAGGACTCCCTTTTCCTTTGCTTTTTGCCATGATTTTTTTGCTTTGTTTTGTTTTAGCATGAATTTGAGTCCTGACAAGGGTGGCATCCTGCCAGCCTTGGAGTAGGAAGATGCCTGTTCAGCTACAGGGCACATAAATCGCAACCTGTGGTAGTAGGAGGTCCCCTCACATAGAGTGGAAGACTTGAGCTGAGCTTTCGTGTCCTGATGGCCCATTTAGTCTACGTTTGCCCAGATGACTAGCAAATGTATCTTGATTGTGCTAATAACTGTTGCAGATCTTGAGAAGAGCCCCCTGCTCTGCTCAGACCCAGACCAGAAGGGTCGAAATCTCATTTCACTGGTTTTTGATGGGTGGTCCCAAACCGACAACATGAAAAGCGTGGCTACTCTACCAAACCCTTGAATTATGCAGTCCCCTTTAAAACTCTTTGATGTTATTCTTTAGCTTTGGGTGTATTTGGGTATGCAGATTATGAAATGTACTCATGATATATAGAAGTGGGACACACAAGTGATGCCCTTCTCCTGCAGTAGCATCCATAGCAGTGGATTGCTTCACAGGGCTGGGGACCACCACAGGGGCAGTGCACCATCCTTTGCTGCAGCTTGGAGTTGAAGCTACTGAAACACCCAACAGGGAAGCAGCACTTCTCGCATTTTTCTAGGCTTATGCTGTGAAATTTTTAAGTCATAAGAACAGATTGAGTTCTATGATCCACATGTTGGCCTTTTTTGAAGATCTCTTCCAACTCTGAGCATTTTTAATTGCAGATGTTGTTAAGATGTCATTTTTAATGGCCTTGCAAAAAAAGCTTTGTCGTTTTCATGTTCTTGAGCTTAGAGTAGCGTGTGCCTTTCAGCTGCTCAACAACAGCAGCCCATCTCCCTCGGTCCCAGGGATGCTGAGAAAGAGAACACTCTATCTTTACAGGTGAGCTAGTGTTTATCATTGCACCATGGCACATTCCCAGTTCAGGGCTAAATTCTCCTTGAGAGGTGCAGCTTTGTGAGAGTTGGTCACAAGTGAGATTCTGTGAAAGCCAATGCAATGTGTTCTTAGATTACAGATTGCCAGGCTGGGGTCAGTGTTAGGACCACAAACATAAGGTGTTGGAGCTAAAAATGTTTTATGGCATCTGCCAAACTGGTGAAATTTTCCATACGTGCTGCTGTGTTCAGTTTGTGTAATGGTTGCAGAGGATTTTGGCTTCCTCTTTATCCTCCCTCGGTAGCAAAAGTTAATCACTTGCACATGGGCTCCCTTGAAAAAAAATGTAATGTTTACTTGTTTTCCTCTCATGTTAAATTTCATTTCCTCTGCTCCTACCATTTCTCTATGCTGGGAACCTATTGCTCATTGGAGTATAACACACAGAGTTGTTCTTACTGAACAGCAAAGTGATGCTTTTTCATTTCTGTTGGAAAGGCTGCTCTGCCCCTCTGAAAGACGAATCTGCGCCCTGATCCCTGCAGCTCTCCTGGATTCTCTCACTTTGAGTCAAGGGGAGTAAAATTTGAAGAGAGC
Organism: Psittacus erithacus; assembly: GCA_009867235.2. Classification (NCBI taxonomy): domain Eukaryota; kingdom Metazoa; phylum Chordata; class Aves; order Psittaciformes; family Psittacidae; genus Psittacus; species Psittacus erithacus. The sequence continues at coordinate 5,392 of WYDI02014932.1, forward strand.
AAAAAGAAATGGTGTGAAGCTGCCTGGGTGTTACATCCATAAGCCACTTCTGCAGAGGTACAGAAGGGCTGGGATGCCAGATTCACTGAGCACCACTTTGGAGAGAGATATGGCATCCCTGTGCCCTGTCAGCCCCAAAGGAGCCCTTCTCACCCTTGGAAGCTCAGTTTGAGGCAGCCTCCTTTCCCTCTGTGTGCTGCCAGCAGTGTAGGATTCCCCCCGACTTCCCTTGAATTCCTTAATGTGCTGTTTCAAAACGTTTTGGCTTTTCCAAACTGTGTTTGGCTATGAGGTATCGCTCCAGCTCTTTAAGGGTGAGCACCTCTGATCTACATGCTTCTCATGCCCAGTTATAGGATTTCAGGGCTCAGTCTGGCGCACGCCATTCAGGATGGTCTCTTAAATGAAATCTCTATCACATAGACATCCTCATCAAATTAGTCTTCCCTCCCCTCCAGATCCGCATGCCGACCCTGCTGCTTTGATGTTACAGCACGGAGGAATTTATAAGACATGGTATTTTTTCCCAGCAAGAAAACATGAGCAAACCATCTATTATGATAATTACTGCAACTGATTTACATCTTGTGAGAAGATTAGGCGACAGCAGCTGCTGCCGCTGCCGCCTTGGCAATGGCCCATAATGATATCAAACTTCAGGCCTAAGGAGAAGTACAAAAAGGCAGCTTGAAAACCTCTGGATGTATATCTTCTGATGAGTCTCCGTGGATTTGCTGATAAGGCTGCCCCTGGAAGGATTCTTGCTTCTGGTTCTCTCACCAGGCAGAGGGATTTTCCCCTTCTTTGCAGCTGTGCTTCCAATGAGCATGTGAATTTGGTAGGACTTTGAAGAATGACAAGCGGAGAAAGATGAGATTCAGACACGACTAACGTTTCAGCTGGTGTTACAGCGTTAGCCAGCAGCTCACACTGAGAACTCTTCCACAAACTGGTTGGGAGAACGGGGTTTTAGGGACAAGTCTGTCTGTAATGGGTCCTTAATTCTCCCCGCTAGCTTTTGGAACCTCATCTTGCAGACATGCGCATGCTAATAAATAGCTTCACATGAAGAATTTTCTGTGGCTGTGTAAATCCTTGAAGCATCTTGAGCCTCTGCCATAGATAGAGGTGAGTTTTGTCTTTGGCTCCAGTTGGTGTATAAGGACAGCTCAGGTACATAGTTAGCTTCCTGCCCCTCTGTTTAGACACCTCTCAAGTAGGTATATGTAGAGTTGGGTGAATTACACAAAATACTTAGGGCCCATGCACCAATTCTGGCTGTTATTAGCCTGCTGAGCTTTCATAACCAAATGATTTTTACCTTCAAAAATAACTGAATTACAAATTTGAAGGGATGAGCATCTTTTAAAAATCACATTATTGCTAAGAAAGCCAAATTCTTATCATCTAAAGAAGATGAATACCAGGTGAGTTGTTCTGGGGCTGTAACTAGATAGGGAAGATAAATATCTCCAGAGATTATAAAAAACGTTATGATGAAGTACAGTGTTAGGACTTTGTTATATTCTGGTAGTTTAAAACATTATGAACAGAAGACATTCAATGAAACCAAAGGGCCTTTCAACATCTGAGCATATGAAACTCACAGTCAGATAATACTGAGGTTTATTCCTCAGTCTTACATGCTCAGGAGGCTGGCAGGGTTCAAACAATAGTATGACCATTTATCTGGGCTATGATAGGAGCACTGAACTGCAGTACTATGCATTAAGCAAACTCAACTAGTTTGCTTCCCACTCTCGCCATTCCCCTTTCATTAACAGGAATAGTTTTTATATGAAACAGTACTTTGCCATGGACTGTCTGGGCCAGGGAATCACTTGGTGTGAAGCTCTGATGCATTCAGACGTTAGCGCAAGCGCTGCTGGGTTTTGCGTTGGGTCTTTTAAGGTATGAGGTACCGTCAGGCTGTGCAAACTGAAGAGGGGCAATAGTTCTTCAAGTCCCCAGGACTGACTAAGGGATGGATTTTAGGATATTTAGGATGGCTTTGCTGAAGGCCAAATGTGCAATATGTATTTAGTAATCTTAAACACCACTAAACTGAAGGCAATGGAACACATAAAATGGATCTTCCATAAGCAAAAAGAGGTAAGTTAATAACCTCTTTTACTGTATGTGTTCTGTACTGTGTAATGATGTTTTATGGGGGTTTTGTAGCCCAAAATAGTTTGCCTGCTGCTCTTATAATGGCTAAAGAAAGGGCTGTGAACATGGGACCCTTTCATAAAGTACCGAATTCAACACACTTGAAGTGCTTAAGCCAGTACACACGTATTATCCTGTGAGAAAAAGAAATCTGAATCAACAGCTTTGGCCAAAGATAACATCTTATCTGAAGGCAGTGGTTAGTGCCCACATGCCTCAGAGATGGCTCTCTAGAGGGTGTCCCAGCCATTGGTATCCCCAGCTACTTTGTCCCACTTCATGGAACTATGTTTATTATCATATCTCAGTCCAAAATGAAGGTTATTCTTTGTATTTGGATATAACGCCTATACATCCCTCTAAGGCAATGCAAAGGGAAAGGTAAGTTTATGTGGTGATGACCATGTACTGCTGGGGCACCAGAATATAAAGTCTCTTCAAAGCCCCACTTTCCCAGAGCCATTTCTAATCTCTTAGAGGCTCACAGAGGAGCTGCAGAGCTCAGTCTGATGTAGATTACCAGAATGACTTGGCTTGTTTGCTTAGGAACTCACTGGCACCAGGTTTTCCCTGGCGGCTGCTAGGATCCATGTAGAAAAGCCCTACAGGATGTAATAGAAATCTTTGCAGAAACACTAAAAGGCCCTATTTAAATTGCTCTGAAACCTATAGAGTTTAATAGAGAGTAATATCCTTTCTATTGTTGTTTTTAACTGTCCTATATAATTCTATATTAAATTCTTGAGAAAGGCTGTAATTTTGTATTAAATTCTTTCGGGGTTTTCCACAAGGGCTCAGTAACATTTTTCATCTTTCCCAGAAGTCAATCACTTCAAGCCGCTAGCCATATGTACACATTCTATATATACATATATATTTACACACACACACACACACACGTATGTACATATGTTACTTCTCTGGAGTCCCTTACTCAAAGCTAGGTTCAGTTCACTGAGAAGTGACTGTCCCAGAGATGTGAGTGGTCAGCACCAGGGGGAACATAAAACGGTTTCAGTTGGAAAAGACTTTAAGATCATCCAGTTCCAACCCCCTGCCATAGGCTGGGATGCCTCATCCTAGACCATGTAACCCAAAGCTCTGTCCAACCTGGCCTTGAACACTGCCAGGGATGGAGCATTTACCACTTCTTTGGGCAGCCTGTTCCAGTGCCTCACCACCCTTACAGTAAAGAACTTCTTCCTTATATCTAAGCTGAACTTCCCCTGTTTGAGTTTAAACCCATTGCCCCTTGTCCTATTGCTACAGTCCCTAATGAACAGTCCCTCTCCAGCATCCTTATCGGCCCCCTTCAGATGCTGGAAGGCTGCTGTGAGGTCTCCCCACAGCCTTCTCTTCTCCAGGCTGAACAGCCCAAACTTTCTCAGCCTGTCTTCATACGGGAGGTGCTCCAGTCCCCTCATCATCCTCGTGGCCTCCTCTGGACTTTCTCCATATCCTTCTTATATTGAGGATACCAGAACCTGACACACTCATGCTCTGGGTCAAAACCACCCTTGGTGAACATGTCCCTTTCTCTGCTCACCTGGGACAGAGCCTCTGCATCCACCACATTAGCTATGGAGTAAGGACTGGGAGGTCATTGTGCAGTGCCTGCACCATTAGCTGGGACACTTGCCTTCTCAGCAGGGCAAGTCTGCAGGCGAAGGCAAAGCAGGTTCATAGGAGGCATGAAGGTGAGCAGCAGCTCCAGCTGAGCTGCCTGGCTCCCATGAATTAATCTACCCCTTTTAAACCATTCACACGCTGCTCTGATTTTGACTGCTCCCTGCACCCAAGTGACTTTACAGCTCCATGTGTTTTAAAGGGAAATTCCAATGGCACTTTCTCTGCAGATTCGCTTTATCCCAGACCACCTGATGTGCGGGTTATGTTTGTTTATTTTGCTGATACCCTGAGAAGGTCGTTGGCAGTCTGTTTCCTGCTCTTTGGGTACAGATGCTGCTGCAATCACTCTGCTCAATGTACAGCATGAAGGAAATGTAAAGTTCAGTAAACAAAACAAACACACAGTTTGTGAATTGGAGAGAATATTGTTCTTCTTTCTGGGTTGTGTTTGACTCCCATTCGGTGGGTGTAGAAAGGCCATCAAGCTTCCTCATCACAAGCCTGACCCGACTGCAGGGCCGGCTACTGCAGTCTCTTCCACCCAAGGTCTGACCCAGAGCCCTGGAGCTGCCTGTTTGTCAGGGTTTGATGGCACTGAGGTCCTTACCTGAAACCCCAGCTGTGGAATCTCTCCTTCTCCAGCTTGGCTTTGGGACTTCTGCTTATTGCCACTGCAAAATGTCCCAGTGGGAGTTGTCTCAAGACTTACCAGCCAGGCTCACAGTCCTTTTGTGCTCCAGGGTGTGGAGCTGGCGAAAGAAAACACATGTGAAAATTGCTCATGAGGTGTTCATCCCTGGGAGAAACCTCAGTTTGGCAGCTCCCTAATAGTACAGAACAGCCAAATAGGTACTTTTAACTTGGCTATGGGACCATTCTGCCATGGTGTTGTGGGAAGCTTACCTCTGGGGTGCACAGAGAACCTTAGGTCCAAGCCTGCAGCCTGCCCCTGCGGCATCTGTGCATGCTCAGAGGGTTATGTTGTTCTTATATACCCTCTTTAGCTAGCTCTTTCATCACTATAGACCAGGTAGTGATTTTGAAGCATGTGGGAGAAATCATGTCACATGGCTAAAGACTGGATTCAGGGAGCTTCAGCTGGGAACGTGAATATTTTAGCTGGAGGAATGAGCTTTCTGTAGGAATTTAGGGGGTGGTTAGGTTTGAAGTGAATAGCTAGACTGTTTTACTGCAAAGAGAACCCATTGGGCTTCCTACTGTTGTTCTCATCTTGGCTTCATGATGTGACTACTCTGCTAGGGTGCCTAGGCTCTGGACTAGGAACTCTTAATGTCTGCATGTCCAAATCAAAGTGTATAAATGACAATGAGTAAATAAAAATACAGGTGTTTGTGTATCTATAAATAAATAGGGGATTTAATATAGGCTTGTGTATTGAGCTTCCGTACATAGCCATCTGCTGGGATTGTGCCTGCCAGAGTTGGCAAGTCAAGTATGTGAGATGTGGAGCAGCTGGGAATATACACACTCAGACACACTTAACAAACCTCCTGACAGCTATTGTGGAGAAGTTCCCAGACCTGTGGAGTGTGAACATCTTTGAATTTGGGGAAGCAAGGAATAGAGGACCAAAGTTTATCCACTGGAAAGTGCTGCTCCAGCAGTGGCGAAAATCTGTGGTGACTCCAGTGAATTGAATAGAGTTGCAGTAATGCAAAACTGTTGTGAGTGCATCAAGCACTTTGCTTTGCTAGGAGATATTAATCAAAGTTCTGACCTTTTCCCTGGGAAGTTTTATTTCTTTTTAACTTTCTCCATAGAGTTACCAGATGTGCTGTGTTACTGGGATTCTCTGAGCCATGCGTGGCATTCCTGGGGTCCCAGATGATTTGCTGAGACTGGGATCTGTCCTGATTTCAATAAAACACTGGGATTTCCCCAGGGCTTTCCCGACTATCTTCTCCATTCTAGCAGCACACGTATGTGACCGCACATGTCTTCTCCCCCTCCAGTAACCTCAAACCCTGTATAGGTCCAGTGGAAAAGTGAGCACCGTAACAGCAGGAGTTCAGCAGTAGCTTCATGCCTGATGTGTAGGGGAATATATATTCATCCTTGCTTCCAGGCGCTCCCAGCGGGGACATGGAAGGGCCAGACTGAGTACACTGGATATGGAAGGGATAAAGAAAAGAGAAGAACCACAAAACACAGCAGAACTGAGTTTAGTAGGATAGAAAAAGAAGTAGAACTGGGAAGTAAAGGGTAAAAGGAATTACAAATTGCATTTTGGGGGCTTTTTCTCTGCAGGGACATGGTAAGGTTTGAAACAGATAAAGATCGTTTATATAAATGATCCGAACTGGCAACGCGGGTTTAAAAGCTAAGTCCAGGATCTTCTGATACATCAAGGGAACTGATCTTTAGGCTTGATATGAGACTCAGAGCAGGAATGTTTGGCATGATTTCGCATTTCCTAATAAAAGCTCACGGTGCCTGATGTAGCATCCGACTCTTGTTAAAACAGCAGTAGAATTTTTAATGAGCAAGTGTTCAAGAAATTGCTTTAATGTCCTCTTCAAAAACCAGCCCCTCATATCACAGCCCTCTGTAACACTGTACACAGGACTGGAACTTTACAGCCTCCTTTGAGCAATGCATGGTGCTTGGCTGTCCCAGACCTGTGCAAGCAGTGAGCTGCAGCGTGGTCACCAGCCCTCTGCCCCACCACCTCCTCCTGGGGTCTAGCACAAAGGAAGTGCCTCTTACCCCTTTAAGTGAACTAAACTATTGCACCTCATTTTGCATTCTGGTTGAACAGGAGAACTCTCCAAGCTCAGAATATTAACAGCCTTGAAACCCTTTATGGGTTACTACACAGAATATGAAAATAAGGCCTGGTAGAAAACCTCTATGGTCACCCTCTCCAGCTTCTGGAACCTTCTTTCTTCTGGCTGTGTTCTGTTGTTTTTGTTCCTAGCTGTTGGGGCAAAGAACGATGTGACCTGCCTGTGTCATGCACCACTGCAGCTGATGGATGCATCAGCTCAGGTGGCTGAAGCAGCTTCACATGACTTCACATCATTGCTGCTGGCTGGGGACTTGCTGCCCTCCTGTTGACAACTTGACTCTCTCAAGTCATGACTTTCCAGTCTGAAGTGCTGTGACATAAAACTATTTTTCTGAATCCAGAATTGTAGGCTGAGGCTCATGCTGCGTCCCCTGGCCTTGGTTTTATTTGTCCTCCTGTGCAAGTATTCAGTGCAACTTGCACATTGCCTTTCGCCCATATTTGATGTAGCTGTTTGACAGCAAGGTGAAAATCCATTTGCACTGTGATCCCAGGGCTTTTGCTTTTTTGTGATAAGCAGGCTGCAGGCTCCCACTCTGTTCCTTTCCCTGCGTGCCTTGTAGTACTCCTTCTCTGGGCTCTTCACAGGAAGCTGTCACCTTTCCCTATCCCTTCAGTCAATGCTGAGTAACTGCCTAGTCCATAGGAAAATGCCTCATGTTGGCATGTGATGGTCCATGCTGTCTGATAAGCAACGTACTTCTGTCTTCTGAGTCTTTGGCATCTCTCTCTGGGCTGTCTCTAGTGCTAATGTTCCTTTTGCAGCCATCCAAGGGAAGGGGCATTGCACTCGGATTCCCTTTTGGCACCAAATTGTAGGAATGCTGCTGCAGGGCACCAGTGGGCAGTTGGCTGAGCAAAGGGTGCTATGTTATGACCCCCTACAGAATACAGCACCAGGTCCCTGAGCTTGCCTCTTGCCCTTGTGTCCCCCAGAAGACCTTCCTCACAGGGATGTGAGCAGTGATGTGCTGTCACCATGTAGTCTTTTTTACTAACAGTGAAAAGCTGCCTGTCAGCACTTCCCGAGGTTTAGCTTGGAGGGTTTTAAAGCTGTGGAATTGGAATATTAGAAAATATGGGTTTATACTCCAAATTCTGTTTCCATGAACAACATACTGCAAACTGGTTTTGGATCACCTCCCGTGGGACTCCAGCCTCGGGTGTGAAACACGTACCAGCCTCATGATATAATTCCCAATCTCCTGGGATGACTGCTAGTCACCCGGAGGCAATGTTACTTTTCCCAGTTCAGCTGGAAGCTTGGGGTTACCTCTTGCATGAGTTGCTTCTTGTGAGCTGATCAGCCCTGGGATTTACTTCCACTGTGTCCCATGGAGTCTTTTAGCAAAGAAGCGAAGATCCTGATGCTCTGTTACGCCGTTGCACATAGCCGCTTTGACCGCCCAGTGGAGAAATGCCTTGGTGCTGTTCTGAGGAAGGTTTGGAGTGATGAGAGCCAGGAGGGGATGTTTCTATGCAATACTAGTATCTCATGTGCTAAAGCTGGATTCTCAGCCATATATGTTGTGGCCACATACATAGAATCCCAAACTGGTTTGGGTTGGAAGGGACCTTAAAGCTCATCCAGTTCCAACCTTTTGCCATGGGCAGGGACACCTTTCACTAGACCAGGTAGCTCCAAGCCCCTGTGTCCAGCCTGGCCTTGAACACTGCCAGGGATGGGGCAGCCACAGCTTCTCTGGGCACCCTGTGCCAGCGCCTCAGCACCCTCACAGGGAAGAATTTCTGCCCAAGATCTCATCCCAGTCTCCCCTTGGTCAGGTTAAAGCCATTCCCCTTGCCCTGTCCCTACAGGCCCTTGTCCAAAGCCTCTCTCCAGGTTTCTTGCAGCCCCTTTAGGCACCGGAGCTGCTCTAAGGTCTCCCCTTAGGGAGCTTTCTCTTCTCCAGGCTGAACCAGCCCAGCTCCCTCAGCCTGGCTCCAGAGCAGAGCTGCTCCAGCCCTCTGAAAATGGCTCCTAAGGCTGGTCTGAAACCTCAGGCAGTTGTTTCCCATGCATCCCCACTTCGAGTCAGTGCTTACTCATTACTTCACTTACATTTCCCATAGGAGGAGGTTCTGCACCTACTCTGACTATACCGCTGCCCTGTGGCTCACTCTTCTGTCTGTTGTGCAGCCTCTGGAAAGGTGGTTGCCTCTTTCTATACCCCAGGTTTTCTTTCATAACCCCAGCTCCCTGATTTCCTTAGTGCTTTCCGGTTTCTCAGGATGTTTTGATATCATAATCCTGAATTGCTTCTCTGTTGTCAGCGCCTTCTATACTAGCAATGGCATTAGTTACAGCCTTGGTAGCTAGGAGTTGTGCTAATGAATGGTTCGGTTTACCCAGCAGCCTGGGCTGATGCCAGCGGTACTTGTGTTCATGCCAAAAGGTACAGCAGAGGTTGTCAGGAGAGTTCTAACACAGAATGTCTGCGTTCACTTTTTGGCATCGCTAGCAGGAGTGCTTTGCCCCAAAGACCCTGTGGAGTACATTTCTCATGACAGGAGTTTTCAGACTGTGTAATGGTGCGAGACTGGCATACCTGAAGTCTTCCTGGTTACTGCTATGCTGAAAGTTACAGTGGGAATAAAGATGTAGCTTTGCCAGCCCTTTCCTTAGAGGCTCCCATCATGGGTAATGGAGCTCCATATTTCAACAGGCTCAAGTTGCCAACAGGGATCTGTTTTTAGCAGTTGATTCAGTGTGTCTGTCCTTGACACATGTCTGTATATGCAGAAGCAAAGCTGCACAAGGGACTGTTTTCCCTTCCCTTTCATGCTGAGAATACCTGGCATGAAGCTACAGCCCTATCCAAGGCTTGTCCTGTTCTGCATACATCTCTTTCTTTATACTTCCAGTGATTATGTCTCCTGCTTGATGGGTTTCTCACAATAGTCAGAATTTGTGCACCAGCCTTTCTGTGTTTTCCCTGTATATGGCTGGGATATGCTTATCTACCTTCAGTCAGCCACTGTTGCTTCTTCATGTCTGCGGGATTGCATTGCAGCTGATGCCACTTTCCAGCTGGAATCAAATTGGTTTAACAGTGCGCTTGCAAATATGGAAAGTTAAGTGCTACTTCCTTCTGCAATGTGTGTACTGATCATCTGTACTCACAGATCTGCAATCATCAGCAAAGCTCCTACTAACATACCTACGTAAAGGTTGAGTAGGAAGAGTATTGGTAGGAGGGGGTGAGGAAGGACCATTGCCTTTGCATGGTCTCATTTCACCTGGGGTGAGAGCCCACTAATGCCTTTCCCAGCTGCCATGGGTTTCTTAGGGTTGCTCATGGCAAAGGAGCCTCACTTGTGTCTTGTTCTTTTTCAGAAAGGAGGCAATCAGATGCTTTGCTTTCTCTTTCTTACCTTCCATGATCTACCTTGTTCACAGATTCAGGTTCCTTTTCTTCAGGGCTTGTTCTGTGATTCTGATTCTGTGATCTGTCTAGAAATTAATCTCTTTGGTGATCTGTCCCCTACCTGCTTGCCTCTTTTTTAAGTACTGTATCAGCTTGCAAACACATATTTTTACTATTGGACTCACTGAAATAACCACTGCCACAATATTTAATGTACTTTGTTGATGATGGGAAGCTGAAGTGAATTAAAAACATACAGAAGAAAAGCAGTTGGAATTTGCAGAAGGCTGTGGATTTGATAAGGCTTTTCTCTGAAGAACCCTATCTACAATGCATAAAATGAATCATAGAATCAATGAGGTTGGAAAATACCTTTAAGATCATTAAGTCCAGTCAATAGCCCAGGACTGAAGTAGGCTTTTATTAAACAGTTGATCACACAAGTGCTCAGCCTGAATAGACACCAGCTACTTTCCAGGCGCTTCCTTTGACCCTTCCTAGCCGCGCTGCACATGTTTTCCTCCAGCTTCCAGGAGGGTTGTGACCATCTTGCTGCCTGTGCACTCAGCGGGATGGAACAGGGCTGCTCTCAACATCCTGGATGGGAAGGAGAGGAGGGAGAACCTCTGCTTCTCCCTGCTGCTTTGCTCGGGAGTGCCAAGGAGAGAGCCAGGGCAACGCAGGCAAGGTGCAGCACTGCAAGGGGTGTGAGCAGCCAGTGGAGAATGAGGGCTTCTCTGTCCACTTTCCCCTTTAGGCTTGGAGATGTAGAGAGACTGAAAGTTTAGCCTTGTAATACAGTGACAGTCACTGTTTAGCTACATGCTCCCCATACGGAGAGGCATGTAAATCTCACAAATCTTCTGTTTTAGTTGTTTGGTCATGGTAACTCTTATGGAAGCTTTCTATAGAACTGATCAGTGAAACATAAGTCCCCTGAAGTCAAGTGGGAGGCTTTTGTTTTCCTGGCCAGTGCAAGGCAAGGCCACTAGCATGGCTGTTTTTCCCTTGTGTGTGCTACAACACTGATTATAGATTAATTTTTCCTCTGTGTTCAGTCCCTTCCAATGTATTATTGTTAAATACATAGTGTCTGATTATCCTGAGTGCACAATAACTACAGATAGAATAGCGTTAACTGCTCTGAACGAAGGTAATAGCTAATTACACAGGAGGGAAATGAACAAACCCTGAGCTAGCTGGAAATTCCTGCAAAAAAAGCAGGTATTTTGGACGGATTTAGGTTTTGCTTATTTGACACAACAATCCATCATGCTGCATTTATAGCCTGCATTTTAGTAGAGTAAAGCTGGCTAGGGTATAATGAGTCTCCGAATTCATGATTTCCACTTTAATCACATTTTAGATTAGTATTTGTTCCTTGGAATTTGGTGGCTTGGGGCAATTTGCTTGGAAAACCTTAAGAAAACAGACCTTATAAGTAGTAAGGCTATTGTTTATGGAGATATTTTGATTCAGACCCACCTGGGGAATCACTTCATTATTTTGGCCTTTCTTCTCTGGTGGAGTTTCTTGCATCTGTGAGACAAACATCCTTCACAGTTTATACTAAAACTGATAGTAAGCGACTGGCCCCATGTGGAATCAAGTTTAGTGAGTAGACACGTGTACAGAGTTGGGACATGGCCTTCCCTTGGCTGGATCCAATCAAAGACTTTAAAGGCTTTAAGGTGAAGGAGGGAAGATTGAGATCAGACATTAGGCAGTTCTTCCCTGTGAGGGTGGTGAGGAGCTGGCACAGGGTGCCCAGAGAAGCTGTGGCTGCCCCATCCCTGGCAGTGTTCAAGGCCAGGCTGGACGGGGCTTGG
>WYDI02014933.1:867-15769 GCA_009867235.2 Psittacus erithacus
GGAAGGGGAGTTCATTCACCGGGGGCACCTACCGGCAAGGCCCCGGTCCTCCCCCCCCCCCCCCCAAATATTCCCTTCTGGGAGCGCTTTGGGATCCATTCAACTATTTGCTGGTTGTTATTTTCCAGGGAAGGAAATACAAAATTGGTTCCGTGGCGATGCGTAATTAACCCCCCCCAAAATAATCACTTTATCCCAATTAAAGATGTTACAGGAACAGGGATCTTATTCTTCTCCCTTCCTTCTTTTCCCTCCCCATCTTTGGCGAGTTGAGTATCCCATTTCCTTCGCGTTTCGCCCTATGTTTATATAGGTATGTGGTGTTTCTTAAGGGCTTTTCTCCGGGGCTGGCTCTTCCCCAGCGCCAGGCTTTTTTTGGGAGACGTTTGGGGGTGGGAGCCGGGAACGTGACTCCTGGCAGCGCGGCCATGGGGCCGGGAATTAACAAGAAATTTGCTCTCCTCCTAACGAAGAAATCCGATGCGCCGCGGCCGCGCTTGATCCCGGCCACCGGATCGGCGCTGGGGACCCACGCTCCCTTCCCTCTGCCACCCTAGTAACTGCCCCATTAGATGAATTAGGGTTAGAAAGGATTAATTTATGTTGGAGGTAATTAATTGCAGGAAAGGTTTTGCTGCGATGCTTAAACCCCGAGTGTGTTTTGACAGGGGGGAAAAAAGGAGTTTCGATTGGAGCAGCCTTCGGTGGGATGCTGCGGGTGCCGGGACGACCTCATCCCTTCATCCCTCAATGCGATATTGCTTGTTATTAAAGCAAGACGTACTTTATTTGGGCTGCTCCAGCTCTTTGCCTGCGACAACATCTCCCGGGCTTGTCGCAGACGCTGTTGCGGTTGCAAAACTCGAACGGATCGAGTCGCCGTCCCCGTCTGACCTTTAAGGAGGAACGAAGGGGGGGGGAATAAATAAATAAATACATAAAATAACGCAGCTCCGACCCCGCGGGTTCGATAATCCCCCCAAATCTCAGCTGATCCCTGCGGTGCCAGCGTTACCCTTTGCTTTGGCTGCCAACTATCCCCCTATATGTGGCCCGTGGCTTTAACCCGGCCTTCGGTGGGTGCGTAAGTTTTTCCTGGGCCGGGAGCCAGCGTGCGGCCGTGTTATCCCGGGCAATGGCCGGGTCTGGATAGCTTCACCTCGGGCCGGCGTGCACTGTGCTGCGTGGTGGCTGCGTGCCCTCCCCGTGCTCACCCCCTGCCTCTGTCCCGGGATGGGACAGAGGGACATCTGGCCCATCCCGGGACAGAGCCTCTGGGATGGTCGTTAAAGCTTCGTGGCTGATTTTTATGGGCTCTTTAAATGTGGGTCTTCCCGAAATTCTCTCCTGAGACACTTTTTAAATGTTCTTATTAATTGTTTTAAAGGCGTTATTCATTTCCTTGTTCCATGAGGCAGGCAATGTCCCGAAGTCCTTCCGTGCTGGAGGAAATTGGGTAGAAAAATGAATTGTAAAGCTAAAAGGTTTGGGGGTGCTTCTGTCACCCCACGGGCTGATGCTTCCTTGTTTGAGTGCTGGAGGAAGCAGGAAGCAGCAAGAAGAAAATGAAATTACTAAAATCACAAGCACTGCGCTCACCTTCCCATCAGGTATAGCCGGGGTGGGGGGGTTAACCCAAGCGTTGGCTGGATCCAGGCTGTAAATAAGTTTATTGCACAAAAGCACGAAGGGGAAGTATGTTGCTTTGGGCTTTCCCCCCCGCCCCGGTCTCTAAACTCCTAATAAAGCTGCTGTCTTCTGCGAGCAGTGAAAATAGAGCCGGAAAGCACCCCCCCACGTGGCCTCGCAGGAGTTGCCCATGCAAGGCTGCTCCTAAAACCCAACTTTCTTTTTTTTTAATTCCCTAACTCGCCATCTTAAGCCTCTCCTTTAATGGTGAGGTTAAAGCCCAGACGCGCCCGGATCGGGCCGGGCAGCATGTTTGGAGCTGGGAAGGCAGAAGCGAGCGGGAGGAGCTGACTCACGCTGACCCTGCCTGGGAAGAGCTTCCAAACCAGCAGATTCCCTCCAAGCCAGCCTCATCCAGTCATCAAAATACAAAGTTTTTTATGCTAGAGGTTAAAAATACTGAGTTTTTTTGCTACGTGTTTAAAACACAACTTGGTTTTCTCTTTCGCTAGGGGTTAAAGATATAAGGGTTTTGTTTTCTTGTAGAGATTGAAATTGCAAAAGTTACTTCATTGTTGGGCTTTGGAGGGGCAGTGGCAGCGCTGGAGCCGGGAGGTGTTGCTACCTGCCGCGTTGCCGGAGCAAAGTTCGTGCCGGTGCGATGCATCCCCATCCCTGCGGTGTGGTGCTGCCTGTGACTCACCGACCTGCTGGGGCGGGTGGGACGGCCCTGAGGGATTCCACAGGGAAAACTGCAACCCCAAACCCTAGAAACACCCTGAAACACCCCAAAACACCCCCAAAATTCTCGAAATACCAAACCCCCTCATTTTTCAAACAACATTTACCCACACGTGGGTTGATTTCAGCATTCCCAGTGTTGCCTGTTGTAGTTTTCCAGAGCAGCAGGCGGATGGATGAGGTTGCATTTGGGATTTTGGGGGGCTTTTTTTCCCCTTCTTTTTCTGGGATGCCAGCACCTCCCCAGCCTGTTTTTGCCCTCTCAAGCCGGGCATTTGCTTCTCAGGGTGGGTTTATTCAGAAGCACCGAAGAGAACCCAGTGCCAAAACCTCCCTGATTAGTTGTGTTGGGGCCAAGCCTAATTAATGGGCTTCATTAACGAGGCTGCCTTTATTCTCTGTTGCTTTCTCCTCACAAACTTTAACATGGAGGGAGGTGGCTTGGCTGGAGAGGCGAGGTCAGCAGCTAAATAAAAAAGGAAGAAAATGCTTCTTAAATAAGAAAATGCATTTTTTTTCCCCATGTTTGCTTCGCTGTGGTCCCTCTGATTTAGGGTTTGTCTTTAGGTGGGGTCTGACCAGCACCAATCCCTTGGGAATCTTAATCTGAGATGCTGGGGGAGCATCCCACTGGTACCTGGGATAGCTGGGGAGAGAGCCCAGACCCCAAATTAAGGGGCTTATATATTTCACATGGATCATCCCAAAGCTGATTAATGGGAATGTCGGATCCTGGTTCTTGGGGCTGAGTGCTGGGAAAACCTCCTGCCTGGGATAATTGGGCTGTTAACGAAGGTGGCCCAAGCACTGGCCTGCCCTGACCCTGCTCCCAAACAAGGCTCTGATTGTCGTCGGGGCTTAAGCAGGAGGAAGAGGAGGCGGGTGAAGGGGCTGCCAGTAGCCGGGTTTTGCTCAGTGACTGTTAATGAGGCTCCGATGCAAACCTGCTTCGTTAGTGGCTGCTGTCCGGCCAGAGCATCCCCACACCAGGGCATCCCCACACCGGTGCCTTGCCCAGTAGTGTCCCTCGTTGGCGAGCTGCCTGTGTCACGTGGAGCTTGTGGAGAGGACCTTGCACGCACAGATAAAATTCCTGGAATCCCCAAACAGTATTATTGTGGTTTTGTTAAGCTGAAACTGGTGTTTTTGTGATTATTTTTTTCCCTTAACCCACATGGATGCCATAATAAAAGCAAGTTTTATCCTGTGTATTCATGATCACAGGGAAGGCTCAGGGGGGATTTATTGCTCTCTAGAACTACCTGACAGGAGGTTGTAGTGAGGTAGGGGTGGTCTCTGCTCCCAAGGAGCAAGGGATAGGACAAAAAACCAGCCTCAGTCTGTGCCAGGGGAAGTTTAGACCGGAGATGAGGAACAATTTCTTCCCCAAAGGGTGCTCAGGCTTTGGAACAGGCTGCCCAAGGCAGTGCTGGAGTCACCGTCCCTGCAAGTGTTCATACACCGTGGAGATGAGGCCCTCAGTGCCATGGGTTAGTGGTGGCCTTGGCAGTGCTGGGGAACAGTTGGACTTGGATGATCTTAAATGTCTTTTCCAACTTCGTTGAATCTATAACCTAACGAGCATCACTCCTCCTTCTGCAGCTCCCTGGGGGGAAGCGCTGGGGTCCTCTCCAATAGGGAAAGAGGGGGGACATAGCTGGGACCCCAACTTCAACCCCTCATTGTGGTTCTCTTCCCCTTTCTGCAGATGACGGCCCGCCTGATGCTCGCTGTGGGAGGAGCAGTGCTGGGTTCCCTGCAGTTTGGCTACAACACTGGTGTCATCAATGCCCCACAGAAGGTGAGTGTGCTCTGGGCCACAGCAAAACATCCATCCCCTCCGCCCCAAAACAAACCCGTGCCTGCTGCCAGCCTGATTAAAATAGAACATCCCACCAGGCAGCTTACTGCCTGTAATGGGATTGCAGTTAGTCAGCTCCTGCCTTCCCAGGAGAATTAGTTTCCTCCTTGCTTAGTCTTTTTGCTGGGAAAAATCCCAGGAACGTGTGCAGGATGCTCGCTGGGTGGGACCGGCGTAACTTTTAACCTCAGCTCTGAGCAAAGCTTTGCGAGTTAATTGGGGTTTGAGTCATCTGGAGTTGGGGAATGGCCGCTCCAATGACAGCTTTGCATCCCAGAGTGTAGGGGCAGGATGTTCCTGGGAGGAGGAGAGTGGGCAGCTGGGACAGGCTGTGTGAAGGAGGATGGGGAGCAGGAGGCGTCTGCTCCTTCCCCAGCGTAGTGTCAGCACCCTCCAGTGACCGGTAGGTACCTGGGAGCCTGGAAAAATGTGACATTCCCCAATTTGTGTGGCTTCTGGAAGTATTAAAGCCTGGGAAACGTTATCTCAGAGACCCCATGTGGCGCTTGCAGCATGCCCTGGGTGAAGCTTGGCTGCTGGGGTGAGGTGTGGAAGGACAGAGTAGGGCTTATCCCTGAGCACCATGCACTGCCCTGAGTAACTGAAACCACCGAGGCAGGATTCAGGATTCACACCTCAAGAGGGCTGATCCCGTTACCAGTGAGTGGGCTGCAAAATTCCACCTCCATCACCAAAAACCCTCCTCATGGGAGAGAAGATCCCGTGCAAAAACTTCCCAGGCCCTGTCAGCATGGAAAGAGCAAAAAGACATGAAGTTATTCGAGGAATTGCGTTAAACTGGAGTCCCAGTGAGCGGCCCAAGCAGAATTCCACGTGGCTGGAGGCTGCGGCTCCCATCTGCTGCATGCACCTGTCTGCTGAAAGCATCTTCCTGCTAAAAATTCCTGATCCCTGCTTGCCTTCCCCTGAACCAATCTGCACTGGTGATGTTTGTGCTCGGCTGGCAGTGAGCATCCTCCTCTGGAGACGGGCAATAGGAGCAGCATTGGAGATGGCAGCGAACTTGGCAATCCCTGGAGCTGTGCTGAGGAAGCTGCTTCCTGGCTCCTGCCCTTGTTTCTCCCCAGACTCCGGCTCCGTGGGGAGCAGCGCTCTGTAATTACTGCCCGGCATCACTCATCCCAAGGACACGGTGATCTCCTGCGGCTGAAGGACTTTTCTGCATCCTCACCTGATCCAGGAGATGCTGCTCGGGATAATGTAGATGAGACTGCATCCAAGCCAGGGCTGAGCTCTGGTTCCTGCAGGCCCCCAACAGATGTTGCCTCAGCTTCGCTTGTTCATTTTAGGATTGAGCTCCCAGGGCTGAGGCCAGGCCCAGGCTGAGTGTTTTTTAGGGGCGAGTCACCTAGTGAGTGACTCTGGGGCAGAACTGATGGGGGAAAGGGTTTGGGGTGCTCTCTATCAAGGGCAGGATGAGTGTGGTCTGGGGTAGCAGGACACTCTGGGCACGAGGGTTATTTCCCCACCTTTTTGGGGGGGATACACTGGGGTGTGGGATTGGGTCTGCATCAGGATTCAGGTTTGGGATGGGGATGCATTGAGACTGGGATGCATCAGGGTGCAGGATTGGGATGGGGATGCATTGGGATAAACTCTGATGCAGGATGAGGATACATCAGGGCGCTGGACTGAGATGCATCAGAGTTGGAATGGGAATGCATTGGGGGACAGGATGGAGATGCTTTGAGATTGGGATGCTTCAGGTGCAGGATCAAAATGGGAAATACATCAGGGTACAGTATGAGGATGCATCAGGATAAATTGGGGTGCAAGATTTGGGTTGGGATGCATCAGGATTCATTGGGGCACAGGACTGGGAGTGGGATGCGTGCATTGGGGTGAGGATGGGGATTATAGAATCATGGAATCCCAGACTGGTTTGGGCTGAAGGGACCTTGAAGCTAATCCAGTTCCACCCCCTGCCATGGGCAGGGACACCTTTCACTAGACCAGTTTGCTCCAAGCCTCTGTGTCCAACCTGGCCTTGAACACTGCCAGGGATGGGGCAGCCACTGCTGCTTTGGGCAGCCTGCTCCGGTGGGGATGCACGATGGGAATGCACTGGTGTGAAGGATTGGCACTGGGGTGAAGGACTGGCATGGGGGTGCAGGACTGGGATGCATCATTCCCTGAGCTCCAGCAGCGCAGGGGCAGGAATTCGGGCGGCCTTGAGCAGCCAGGCTCCTTCCTCAGGCTGGGGCTGAGCACTGGCTTTGTGCTCCTCCTAACAGAGTCCTTCCTGCTGCTGGATCAGCAGCCTGGTGCTTGTGGGATGCTTGCAGCGTGATGTGGGGAGCGGATGGTTGTGCTAGGGCTGGCAGGAAACACTCGGCTGCAGTGAAATGAGGGCGAGAAAGCAGAAAAAAACCCCAACTTTGGGGAAACGAGACTGGTTTGGGTTTTTTTTCATGCTTACCTCTTAAAACTCCTTTTTAATCTACTCTCCCAACAGCTCATGGTGGGTTTTTCATCCATCCTTTTTTACAGGAGGAAAAGGGACTGGGATGGAGGTATTTGAGTGTTAAGTTTTGCTAAGCCAAGGCAAAGCCCAGTGTAGCTCAGCCAGTGGTGGGGCACCCACTGTCGCTTGGATTTGGTTTTGTCTGCTTTAAGGGGAGAGAGCAGGAGGTTTTTGGAAAAGCTGGGAGGAACTCAAAGCACCACAAGGATTGGTGGGGTGTGTGCAGGGTCTTTCCCACCACTAAGGGCCTGGCTTCTCCAAATAATGATACCACTTATTTATTCTGGTGATGGTAGGAAAAGAGGATGCAGCCCCCAAAGCATCAAAGCCTCTGGGTGAAGCGGGAGGCAAATGGAATCACTGAAGTATTGAAATCCTGATGGTTCAGGGCCTTTGAAAGCTTAGAAAAAGAATGAATTATTGGACCTGATGGTGAAGCATGGGGCATGTTTCTGGCACTGCCTGTGCAAGGAGCTCTCATTTGTGCTGGAAGTGATGGGAAAGCCGTGCCATGTGCAAACACTCGATCGGGAGCCCTGTGCCTGTGACACCATTGTGGCAGTGAGGCTTGGAGTCTCTATGGCCAGCAGCAGCTTCTCCTGTTCCCACTAGATCTCTGCTCCTCCCTGTTGAGCCCTTTGTTCTTTTGATTTGGGTACGGGTGATCCTTCACTTGAAGCTTTTGGCAGTGGGCTGGCTTTCAAAAGACATGAAAAAATACATAAAATATATGAAGAAGGGTGTTCTGTGAACATGGCAATTCAAGACTGCCATGGCTGTTGGCATTGCAGCAGCATGGTGGTGCTGCAGAATTGTAGCAGAAGTGTTGTGTTATGGAAGTGCTGCAGGAAAAAAACCCTGGAAATGAACTTGGAGGGACTGTCTGAGGGGGTGGGACTTGATCAGCCGCCTGGGTGACTCTGCTGTCTTCCTCACCTTCCTGCAGCACCTCTATGTCTCCTGCGGGGACAGAGCCACATCCTTCTCCGCCTCCCATGTCCCGGGGAGGAGCGTGATCTCCCCACAGCTGCTTGGCGAGGCACAAGAGGTGTTTTGGCAATGCCTCTCCTCTCGGCAGGGCAGGACCAGAACCCGTCCGGCTGCATTTCCCCAGCGCATCCCATCAGGTTCCCTCCCTTGGGCTGGAGCTGAGCCACCGGCCGGGCGGCTCCCAGCCCCGTGACGCATCGTCTTGTGAGCCACGCGCCAGCCAAGGGTCTGTGGTGGCTGGGCTGAGGCTGGGCAACTCATAACACTGCTGCCACAGGTGAAATGGGGCAGGGTTTGACTCATGGCTTCGTTTCTCCATGCTCCTTTTTGCAGGTGATTGAGGACTTCTACAACCGTACGTGGCTGTACCGATACAATGAGCCCATCAGCCCTGCTACCCTCACCACACTCTGGTCCCTTTCTGTCGCCATATTCTCCGTTGGAGGCATGATTGGATCCTTTTCCGTGGGGCTCTTTGTCAATCGCTTTGGACGGTGAGCACTGAGGGTGGTGAACCTGTGGTGGACCTCAGCAGGGGGTTGTTCAGCCTCATCCCACCCAAGTGTCCCAGTGGGGATGGCTTTGGGCATCTCCTCCCTGCCCATAGCTGATGTTTAGGCTCTCCTGACATCCCTTCAGCTTCTCAGTTCACTGTGGTCCTCACTACCCTCCTCCCCTCCCTCTGCAGGCGCAACTCTATGCTGATGTCCAACATTCTTGCCTTCGTGTCAGCCATCCTCATGGGCTTCTCCAAGATGGCTTTCTCCTTTGAGATGCTCATCCTCGGCCGCTTCATCATCGGTCTCTACTCCGGCCTCACCACTGGTTTTGTGCCCATGTACGTGGGTGAGGTGTCACCCACTGCGCTGCGGGGCGCGCTGGGGACCTTCCACCAGCTCGGCATCGTCTTGGGCATCCTCATTGCACAGGTAGGTGCTGGAGAACCAGCCTGGGGGGTATCACCCCATCTTTTTTGCTGATGTTCATCAGGCACTGCAGGGGATGGGGTTTGTGCAGCAGCAGAGTGTTGCCTGTGCTGTGAACTGTGCACAGCCCTTCAGATGGAGCTGGGGTGGAGGAGGGATGGACCTGGAGCTCAGCAGGAGCAGGTTTGGGATGGGTAGTGTTGTGGTATGGTGTCTGTTGGCCACCTGGAAGCAAGCTGTGTCCCTCTGGGTGGCTGGGCCTGCAGCACACCCCTGAGCAACAGAGTTGGGTTCAGCTTGAGCAGGGAAATGGTAGCTCAGCCCCTTTTGTCCTCAGGTCTTCGGCTTGGACTTGATCATGGGAAACGACTCCCTGTGGCCGCTCCTCCTGGGCTTCATCTTCGTGCCTGCCCTGCTGCAGTGCATCATCCTGCCCTTCGCCCCTGAGAGCCCCCGTTTCCTCCTCATCAACCGCAACGAGGAGAACAAAGCCAAGAGCGGTGAGTGACTCCCGAGCTCGTCCCACCACACAAGGAGGCTCCTCGGCTGCTCCTGACTCCCACTCTCCTCTTAGTCCTCAAGAAGCTGCGGGGCACAACGGATGTTAGCAGCGACCTCCAGGAGATGAAGGAAGAGAGCCGGCAGATGATGAGGGAGAAGAAGGTCACCATAATGGAGCTGTTCCGCTCTCCCATGTATCGCCAGCCCATCCTCATTGCCATCATCCTGCAGCTGTCCCAGCAGCTCTCAGGGATCAACGCGGTGAGTTTGGGGGGGTACCTGGATGCCGGGGGGCAGCTGTTTCACCCAGGACTTGGGTTGAGCTGGCTCCAAGACCTGGCTCCTTTCCTCATGGCACTGCCCTTTGTAGGTCTTCTACTACTCCACCAGCATCTTTGAGAAGTCGGGTGTGGAGCAGCCTGTCTATGCCACCATTGGCTCTGGTGTGGTCAATACGGCCTTCACGGTTGTTTCGGTGAGTTTTGGCTCATGGAGCCCTCGCTGGGGTGGATGTTAAGAGAGGAGGCTTTCCTCCAGGCTGGGGATGTGCTGATGGACACATGTCTCCATCCAACAGCTCTTCGTGGTGGAGCGGGCCGGCCGCAGGACACTGCACCTCATCGGCCTGGCTGGGATGGCAGGGTGTGCGGTGCTCATGACCATTGCCCTGACGCTGCTGGTGAGTGATGGGTGTTGAAGGGATGGGTGGGCTGGGAGGAGGTTCTGTGTGCTGCCCTTCACTATGGTAGCTCAAAGGGAGAGGTGTGGTTGGAGAGGAGGAAGGGCTGGTCCTCCTGGAGGTGACCACTGTCCCTATCTCTCTGGAGGTCCCAGAACTCCAGTCTGGAGAAGCCTCACGGCTTCTCTGCCAGCACCACACCTGCACAATTCCCACCTCTGGGACAGCTGATGCTTCATCCTCCTGCACCGTGCCAACCTTTTCTCTCTCCCTTGGACTAGGACCAAATGCCCTGGATGTCCTACCTCAGCATCGTGGCCATCTTTGGGTTTGTGGCCTTCTTTGAGATTGGTCCAGGCCCCATCCCCTGGTTCATTGTGGCAGAACTGTTCAGCCAAGGCCCTCGTCCCGCTGCCTTCGCTGTTGCTGGGTTGTCCAACTGGACCTCGAACTTCATTGTGGGCATGGGCTTCCAGTACATCGCGGTAATCATCTCCTGGGGCTTGTGATGGGAATGGGGCTGGTGTGAACCTCACCTGTTCTGGTTGGGTTTATGGCCTACCTGGAGCCTAAACCCTGGGCTGAGATGGTTAGGCTGGGGCTGAGGGGAGGAGGGATGGAACTGAGGAGGAGAGCAGGGAGTGGAACCTGCTGGTCCTTACAGGTCTCATCCCATTGGGATGTTCGATGGCAGGGAGGCCTTGGGCACAAGCTGCAGTGACAGGACAGCGGCTTCATCCACACCCTCACCCCTCCTTCCTCTTCCCTCCTTCCAGCAACTCTGCGGCTCCTATGTCTTCATCATCTTCACGGTGCTGTTAGTCCTCTTCTTCATCTTCACCTACTTCAAGGTGCCGGAGACAAAGGGCCGGACCTTCGACGAGATCGCCTCTGGCTTCCGGCAGGGAGGAGCGGCTCAGAGCGACAAAACCCCGGATGAGTTCCACAGCCTGGGCGCCGACTCGCAGGTCTAACCCGCCGCTCCGGGGCTGAGGTTGGGAACGCTCTGTACAGACCACGGCGCGGGGCCGCGCGCCCCTGCCCCGGCTCCCCCCGCTCCACCGGGGACGGACTCGACCCATTTTATTATCAAGTTTTATTTTATTTTTTTCTGCTAGGACCGATTATTTTTGTTTCTTTTGGGGTTGTTTCTTTGGTTTTAGCTGGTTTCGCGTCCAGGATTTCAAAGGCGAGCGATGCTTTCCAGCCGGGGCCGCGTTCCCTGGGTCTGGAACGACGCGACGGGTCCCTCGGCGAGAATCACGTAGCGGAAGGTTTTAAAGCTGGAACCTGTTTCACTTGTTTTTTTTTAACGTTCTAATCGTAGAAAAAAATCACGTAAATTGACTAAACCTAAAGCAAGGATGGGTGCAAACCCCCACCAGCTCTTTTTTAACGCAGTCTAACTGATTTCAAGCCCCCGGGGGGAGGTCGTGGATGGCGATTTCCCACCCGGGGCAGCGGTTGGAGCGCTCGGTGTCCCGGTGCGGAGCCTCCGCTTTGGTTTAACCTCGGCAATATTTGCCCGCCGGCGCCGCGCCGGCAGCCCCACACTACAGCCCCGGACCCAGCTCCTCTCCCTGCGCTGTGTATAGACTGGAAGATATTTATATTATATATATTTTTGTTCCGTGGTTGTTCATAGGAGCCCTTTTAAGTTATAGCGTTTGATTCGACGAGCGACGTACTGTAAATACTCTCGGCGTATAGTCACGTTGTACAACGTCTCCACAAGGTACAGACGCAAAGGGGGTAGTTTTATAGCGACAAGGAGCAGCTTTGTCCACGGGTAGGACGACTTTTGTATAGTTCAGTACCTGCACTGTAGTTGTACCTATTGCACTGAGTTCCAGGCTGTAGTATATTAAAAACAAACCCCGGAAAATACCTGTCCTCTTCAGAGATAACGGGAACAATCCTGGCACATCCCTGAGCGCAGCTGTGGGAGCTCCCAGCACCTTCCCCAAGCCATGGGCAGGGCTTGAAGTAGTGTTTTTTAAATGTATTCGGTTGGGAATTCATTCCACGTGAAAGAAAATAAAGGTAAAGGGAGAGGAGGGGGGGAATAATTCACTCCACAAGTTCCCTGTGCTAAAGCCCTCATGGCGCCTGTGGGGTTTGGTTTAAAACCCAAGTGTATAAAGTGAAGTGCCCAGAGGAAGGTGCGTGGAGCGCTCACAATAAAGGAGGATGGACGCAGTGACCTGGCCTGTGCCTTTGTTCCAGGGATGGGAAGCTCGGGGCATCGTGGTCACCCTCCGTCACTGTGTCTTCCTCATCCTTCCGCCTGTGCTGGTGTGTAGATGCCATTGTCTGGGCCAGGGGTACCCGGCTCCTACATAGCCTCCATCACTCCTCTGTGTCCCTGTGAGGATTTTCCACCTTGGGAATAACATTCCCAGTTGCAAACCATCCCCTTGGGGGCAGCACCTGGGGGGTGCTGGAGTCCCAGCCCCTCCATGAATCCCAGCCCTGCCCTGGATCTGTGACTGTGCCCTGGGCAGGGCTCCAGCACTGAGCTATACCGGCGGGCCTGCTCTTGGCAGGGTTTGTTCCTACCCCTCTTTCCCTGCCAAGGCACCAGGACCTTCAAGTCTGAGCATTCCAGGCAAAGAAACGCTGCTTTTGGTCACTTCAGGCTCTTTTTCCTCTCCTCAGCCCTGGGGCAGGTGTGGGAAGCGGCTGGTGCAGTGCAGGAAATAACTAAAATCTCTCAAACCTCCCCAAAACCACTCCTGATTTGTGCCAGGCTCTTCCAGCACCCGCACCAGCACCTCCCTGCCTGTTCCCGTTCCCA
Organism: Psittacus erithacus; assembly: GCA_009867235.2. Lineage (NCBI taxonomy): Eukaryota > Metazoa > Chordata > Aves > Psittaciformes > Psittacidae > Psittacus > Psittacus erithacus. The sequence continues at coordinate 13,477 of WYDI02014933.1, forward strand.
GGATGCTCATCCCGGTGCACAGTTGATTTTCAGGCTGTATTTGCAGTGCGAAGCTGCCCGGAGCAGCGCTCGGGAGCTGCTGGTCCATGGCGCAGCCTCAGAGCACTGGGATTACCGGCACAGCTCCAAATCCCTGGGTGCTGTGACCCAAATCCCCCGTGACCTGAGGCCCTGTGCCAGCAGCACCGTGCCCCCCGGTGTGGTGGTTACAGCCGTAGAGAGGACTGGTGAGAGTGGATGCATCCACCAGCATCTCCCATGGGATATTCGGAGGGTTCCCCCTGGCCTGTCTGCTGTGAGCCCCATCCAGCACAATGCATGCCCCAGCACAGGCTGCAGTGGAGTTTTTCCCTTCACCAGCAGCATCAACCCCTTCTAATTGCTCAGGTCCCAGCTCACAAAGCCAGGCACTGGCCTCCATCCCGCTCCCGCGAGGCAATTAAATGCCCTCATAAATCCTCCTGAAGTAAATGAGACTTAATCACAGGCTTAAAGCAGAGCCCTGTTCAGCCCTTGGCAGCAGCAAGAGTTTCCTTCAGCCTCTCCCAGCTCCATGAGCCTGTCCCACTCACCAGGGTCCCTGTTGCCAAGGATCATGTATCCCCCTGCTTCTCTTGCCACTTCCCAAGCCAGAATCCCACGGGAGCTGCAGAATGGGGTGTGCTCAGCGGGGGCTGTGGGCAGGAGCAGTGACACAAGGGGCCAGTTCCTCCTCTGGAGGCTGGCATTACAGTTCATGGGGTGCCTGAGTGTTAATCCACATCTCCTTTGGGTGGGAAGCTCTGATTGGAGCTGCCTGGTCTGTTTGCCCCCCCTGACAGCTTACAGTCCCTCACGCTGTGCTCCTGGTCCTTCCATATGTGGCACAAATGAGTCCCTTGGCCTCCAGACTCCTCTAAAGCTCTGCAAAAAGAGAGCAGCAGGTTTGGAGCTGGGGAGATGCGGTCAAACTGGGTCCTGAGGAGCAGGAGGGTCTGCAGCAAAGACCTTCCCTTCGTCCCTCCATCCATCTCCCCCACCAAAGCCAAAAGGAACATGAGGGAAGCAGCCACAGACCCCTCAGCCGGACACCGTGCAGGTGGAAGAGGCTGTGGGTTTATTCATAAATCATCAGGTAATGAATTATGCATCAGGGGCTGGTTGTGCTTTGTTCCTACCCTCATCTATAACAGGCTATGGAGGCTGGGTGATCCATGAGAGGGCTCATCCCCAAATGACTGATTTCCAAACACAGGCCAAGCAGCCGCTCTGGTAGGAAGCTCTTCACATGACGGAGGAAGGCTCCACGTTCATCAGCTTCAGCAAGTGCCCAAGGGGTTCTAGAGACTCCTGCTGGGGCAGCTGCTTCACCAGCTCAAAGGCTTTCAGCCCCAGCTCCTGAGCCTGGGATGAAACGGGAAACACAAAGGAATTGTCAGGAAATTGGCTGTTCTCAAACCTGCAGCACTGGAAGAGCGGCTCCGGAGCAGCTCCAGTGCCTGTTTCTGAGGGTGACCTGAACAAGCTGCTTTGCAGGAGAGAGTAAAGCTGCCAGCAGTGATCAGGGTTGGGATCTAGTGGTGCAGACAGAAGAGATTACTAACCCCCCCCATCACCTCCCGTCTAATGCAGCAGCTCACTGAGCATTCCCAAAGCTGTCTTTGGAAGAACACAGCTGTATTGACTCAGTCTGCACTAAATCCCTCATTTCCCTTGGTAGCTCTTCCAGGGATTAGGCATTCTCACAATTATAAAGCTTTCCCTTTTCTCCTAATTTGAATTTGCTTCTTTATGGCTTCCAACCACTGACTCACATCACCGCAGCTTCCTCCGATACAATGAGGAGAACATCAGTAACCTGGATCTGACCCGCCAGGATACAGGCGGCAGCAGCCCGGGATTTGGAGCAATAGCCCGAGCAAAGAGGCCTCATTTCCATCTGGATTCTGCTCAGCACTTCCTCAAACCCAGTGTTTGAGAATGGGGCACTCCAAAGTGATGGCATCGCCTCTGGAATTTTTAGCCATAAAAATCCAGGGGTGCAAAAGCAAAACTGAATCACAGGGTCCCACCAGGGGACACGGCCACTGCAGGGGTCTGGCTCAAGGACACGTGTGAGGCCCGTGTCTTGCTCCCTGCAGAACATGTGCCCTGATGGCTAAATGCAGCTTGTGACCAGCAGTGCTCTGCCAGGACATCCCAGGGAAAGGAGGAACCCAGAAGGCATGAAAACTACAGGATCCTGCCCCTCTGCTGTGCTCTGTGAGACCCCCCCTGCAGTCCTGATCCAGCTCTGGGGCAGCAGCACAAGAGG
>WYDI02014934.1:0-17274 GCA_009867235.2 Psittacus erithacus
GTGGTAGCAGCAGTGGTTTGTGTTATACCTTAGTTACTGGACTGTTCTTATCTCAACCTGTGGGAGTTGTATTCTTTATTCTCTTCCCCATCCTTCTAGGAGCAGAGAGAGGAAGGGGGGGGGGAGGAGTGAGTGGGCTGCGTGGCAGGCCTTAAACCACAACACTTGCTCTTTTTAAGGGCACTGTTTTTATAAACATAGGAGATTTCAGCAAAACAGCCCCCACAAACAATTAATTTCACCTGAGCAAGGTGGAAATTAGTCACAAGAGAGGCATTTGTAAGAAAAAAAGCCCCTAAGAAGAAAGACTTTAAAGCTGTACCTTTGAATAAATATAAAAAATACTTTGTCTTTCAAGCTGAAACACTGCTGCCCAGAGGAGATATCATACAGTGTCATCAACATTACTTACTGATGTAGAAATTCGTGGTATCTGTCATCAGCCTACATCTGTCATTTCTCCTCTAAGGTAGATTGGCTGTGTGAAAAATGAGCCTTACATGTGAAACAGCTCAGCACCATAAGGGAGGGAGGGAGGCTCTGCCCAGAATCACAAGCTTTAACACAGCATTTCACAGTCTCAAGTAATTTTTAAGTGAAGCTTATAGGAAAGAAAGGCTGATAGATACTTAGGAGTTTATTTGGGATTTGGCTGAGGATTCACTTCCAGAAATGTATGACCGGTGCTCTGCACTCTTGTACATCAATGCACTGAGTGTTGTAAATGATTATCGAGTATCCTCCGTGTCAGAGGAAGGGCGTACAAGTTCAACAAAACATCGGTGTCCAAAGGAGCCTGTGGTGAAGGAGCCCTCTAAAGAGCTATTAACGTAGCTAAAAAGAAAGCCTTATGAGAACACTTTAGCATTCATAAGTTTTTTTACCCCTGGGGAGATGTGTAAGGGGGGAGCTGAAAGATATAGCAACACTCTCATATTTGCCTGTTTGTTTGCCTGGGTGTCAGGGGTCCGGTACTTGGTAAATGCAGGAATTGTATTCACTGAACTGCTAGGATGATGAAATTTTACTTTCTTCATCTGCTGTGGTTCTGCAAGAGATAAAGAATAACTAAAATGAAGTTATTAGGAAGCTCAGTGGTTGAACCCTGGAATTTCAGAGCTGTGCTCGGGTTTAACTGACCTCTCTCAAGGAGGAGAGCGCCCACTGCTTGGGTCAAGTAACAAATTATATACATGCAGACCCTCCCAAAGTTACGTTGAGGCTTTCTTCTAAGTTTTCAAGTCCTACAACTCATTTCTGGAATCCAGGACAAACTGGGAGTCTCACAAATCACTTTAGTCCAGGTTTAGTTCCAGGAATAAGGGAAAAGTACTGCAGAGCACTTGGTTATTCTGCTATTGCTTCCCCTGTGAGAAAAAAATGGTCATTAATATATCTGCGTAAACTTGCTTTGCTTCATTTCTAGCCTAAATGAACATCTTGCTCTCAGTTCAGCTTCACGATACGACAGCACAAATGAGAAAGGAGCCCAACAATACACTAATAGATTCCAGAAATGCTGTACAATGTCAATAAAGAGGTCACTGAGCCATTTCCAAAAATGTTGAGTATTTGCAATATATGATGAAGTGAAATTGTTACTCTTATGGCTCATAAAAGAAGCCCTATGACATTTTAAAAGGATTCCAATTATTACCTTATAAGAAAAAAATAATTGGTTTATATTCCAGCTAAATTGAAGCAATTTATTGGAAAGATCGTTTCACCTATAAATAAACAGCTTGATTTTCACTGAGAGCAAATTTCGGTCTAACAGAAAACCCTCTTCAGGGGATCTCAGGGTCTGTCATGTAAATATCCCACAAATGCTCCTGGTTCTGCAAACCCAAAGTGAAACCATTGTCTCAGAAAATGTAAGGAAGTCTAATAAAATTAAATTAGTAGAAGAATAATAGACCTAATAAGAGACATATAATTAATAGTAATTCAGAAGTCACCCTGGGAATAGATATCTGCGAAAACTGGTTTTCTTACATGCTAAGGGAGGAATTCAAAGCCACTTCCAGGACAGGCAGCAGGCAACTGCTGGAGTCTGAATTTTGGACAAAGGCTCCCCCAGGGACACTGGGGAAGCACATAGACTCTTGTGGAGTTGAGCCCCTGGAGGTTTTGTTCTTCACCTGTAAAATGGATGTACCAACCCTATTTCCCTTCCTCACCTGAATATTGCGAGAGTGATTCAAATTAAAATTTGCAGCCGCCAGCTCTGTGGACCTGGGGTCATGGAAGTGCCTGAGATGTTACTTTTCCTTGCAGCGTCAAGAATGATATCTGCTTGACCACCTGATAGCTAAAGGGCTTGATCGCTTAGCAACTGCTAAGAAAAGAATGTGAGAATGTTGGATTTCCATTTGTCATTGTCTTGTTTCCATTCTCACAGGGTAGCAGCTGATTTGAGATATAAGCTGCATTTCCGGATTTACAGAAAAAGATTAGCTATCACTAACTATTGATATCACTATTTATTCAGCTTTTCAAGATGGATTTTTTATTGCCTAGAAGGGAGTGTCTACTATTTCCATTTTCCTGAGAAAAATGGGAGTTAAGTTATATATCTGAAAGCAGCCTATAGTCATGACACATGAGATCACAGACCTTTGATTACACCAGAGGTTTCCAAGCAAATTTAAACACCTAAAACATTGTAGTGGGCTTTATTACACTGTCCTACCAGGGTCATTTTAGGCTGGTTCACGTAACTGAATCTAATTCTCCAAAGTCAGAGCACTACTGCTGTGACGGCAGCTTTTTTCATTGTTTTATCTTCAGCAAGCACGAATGAATGTCAACCTCCTAACGAGGGTTAGCCATTGGTGTCTAAGAAGACATTAGCTGTAGAATCTCTTGTTGCATTGGTTCAACCATACACCTAATTTGGTTTTCATTTCCACTCACTTCAGCTTGGGACACCTTGCTATGTATTGGATAGAAAGTCACCGATGCCTCTATATGTGTGATTTCTGGGGAATAAACTCCCAAATTAACAGCTTAGTCTCCAAAAAAGAATCCTGTGAAAGAAATAAGGTTATTCTGAAAAGTACCAGTGTTTCTAACATCCCTGGAGATCACTATCACTCCAGAATGGCTGCAGACCTCACAGCGGCTGAGGAATATAGGAAACCTTATGTTTTATCATGGAATAGTTTTTTAACGTGCTTAAAAAAAGAAGGAGCCTCTGTTGAAATTCCTGTACATTCAAAGGCAAAATGTAAATGTGCCCCTAGAGAACAGTCTATTGGATGACTGCGGAAGAGGGGAATATAAAATTCAGGTGAGTATATAATAAAAAACAACTACTTGCATGTAGCTACATGCTTATAATTCATGTGGGCATCGCTAACCTCTTGCTGAATTCTTGGAGATAACAAAACTAATACGTGGCAGTGGCACTGATGTTGACACGTCACACCTGAGCACAGTGTTTTTTCATTCTCTGAGCTTTTATTCACTTCCTCAGTTTTCTGAAAGGCTTTTCCACCTCTGCTCTCCCTGCTTATCACCAGCCACATTGTGGGGGTTTCTCAGTTTTTTTCCAGCTCTTAATCCTCACTTCCTTTTTACTAAGGGAAAAAACCCTCTGCTATTATAGAAACATAATATATGCCATTTTGCCTCTGGGGCTGTTTCCACACTGAGAGCTCTTGAGTCAGGACTAACTCCACCAGTGGACACTGGGCACCTTGATGCCTAATGGCCTTCATAGTTGCACAGCTTCACAGCTATGCCTTTAGAAGCAGAGAATGGACATCAGCAGGAGGAGTTTGGCCTTATATGAGATATCAGTGCCAACCTTATGGGGTCTTGCCCACCAAAAATGCCCTCTATTCAGATAATTGTAGGGGACACATGCACTGAATCAGCTGAAGCAGTCCAGCAATCAGAGGGTCCCTAAGGAAATGCAGCAGGAAAACCTGGGTGTTTGAATCCTCACCATTAAATAAGTAGCCTGATAACAGGATGGGCAAACTCCCTCCAGCTCACGGATTAACACTTCAACATTACACTTCACAGAATCTAACAGCCTGTTGTTATTTTCACAATTCTTACAGTATCATTCTGCCTGTTCTTTCCCTCTTTTCATGCTCAGTGAAGAGACAGTTTCTTTAGAGGAAGGATTCTGAGCTGCTATTGAAAGAGTTCCTTAACTCTTCTCTTGATACATTGTGCAGGAAATAGGGACAACCTGGCAAAAGGTATGGAACTATTAAAAAGCTTTATTTTTTGGCAGAAACTTGTAGAATCAGACAAAATCTTACTTTCTAACTTCACGGGAGGAGACTGAGATACTTTCCCTTTGCATGGCTGAGAAGTCACTCTCCCTTCTCAGCAGGAATGGGCAGTGAGGGTGCAGGACTACCAGTCTCACATCAGCTCCACATCAAGCAACAACGGGATTTCACAGGATCACAGAATGGTTTGGGTTGGAAAGGACCTTAAAGCTCATTCAGTTCCAAACCCCCTGCCAAGAGCAGGGACACTTTCCACTAGACCAGGTTGTCAAAGCCCTTTCCTCTGTGTAGGCAATGGTTCTAATCACTGCCATTTCACATGGATTTTGTGAGCTCACTCTGACTTCATTAGAAATGCCCAAAACTAAATAAGTTGATTTATTAAATAGTCTCAAAAATCAGGTTTATGTTGTCCTGAAAAAATTATCTTCCTGATTTTAGATGTAAGCTTAAAAACAGTCAATTCTTTATCTGAGCACCCCAGGATCCACAGTGTAGTTATCCCCTCATGTACAGAGAGGTTGTACATGTATTTTTGATTCCCCTCATACATGAACAACCATGCCACAGAGCAGAGAAGAGGTTTGCCCAGGGCCATCCAGATACTTTGTGGAGGAGCAGAGACTTGAACCACTTTCCTACATTCCTTCTCTGGTTCAGTAAGAGACCAAGATGATTTCAGTCAGTAGACATGACAGAGTTCTTCTTCTGACCCTGGTCTCACATTTCACAGTGTAGTAGTCAGGTACAATATTTCCTGCAAGTTTATTTAACTTTGCTAGCATTCCCATTTACCTGCTTTCCTAACAGTGTGCTCAGTATTTGCCTCAGAATATTTTGACTGGGAAGCAAATAAAATGAGGGATTTTACCATTTGTCGAAGATCTCCACGTTTTGGAGTAGCATGGTCAGATTGGCACTTGTGATGGTAGGGCACACTTCATGCAAGTCACAGACAAGTGGCCTTTCTGCAAATCTTCTGTGCTGCTTCTTCACCAAGTAAATTGCTGGTACGCATATAAATCTCTTTTTTCTTCTAGGGTTTCCTATTTAGAAATATGTAAGGCCTGCTCTGTACCTTTCTAGGCTATAGGAATGATGAATTACTCTTTGGATGGGAAATGCCATCTCCACAGGGAAAATCCAGAAGCTCCTTACATCTTGTAAAATTCAGGTGTAAGCAATACTCTAAATTGCACAATTATGCTTACTTTAAAATGCTACCAATTTCCACAGTGAAGCCCAGCATTTCTCAAATGTAATAGAAAGAGCAGAGGAAAAATAATGAGATGATTCATTATTTAGAATCATAGAATCATATAATAGTTAGGGTTGGAAAGAACCTTAAGATCATCGAGTTCCAAGCCCCCTGCCATGGGCAGGGACACCTCACACTAAACCATGTCACTTAAGGCTCTGTCCAACCTGGCCTTGAACACCACCAGGGATGGAGCATTTACAGCTTCCTTGGGCAACCCATTCCAGTGCCTCACCACCCTTACAGTAAACAACTTCTTCCTTATATCCAAGCTAAACTTACCCTGTTTTAGTTTGAACCCATTACCCCTTGTCCTATCACTACAGTTTGTAACGAAGAGTCCCTCCCCAGCATCCTTATAGGCCCCCCTCAGATACCAGAAGGCTGCTCTGAGGTATATTTCTATATCTTTACTGCAATGGCAAATTCTAAAACAGTGCACGTGAGAAAAGAGAAAGGCTTTGAGGGATTCCAGAGACCATTCTCCTTTCTGTATGTGCAAGACAAATCACTGTAAAACTAATTTGATTTATCTTCATGTAACTGTTTGTGGTAATTTCAATCTGAGGTTAATGCTTGTATGCCAGCAGAGACTGTGGGCATATATGCGAAGTGGAGGACAGAACAGCAGTATCACTGTCCGCTTCTTTATTAACTATCTGATAAAAGATTGCTGGTGAAAAAGATAAATGTTATACTGTCCTGACATTCAATGCCCTTTTGTGTATGAGCAGTTTCGCTAAGGCTTATTGGTTCCAAATATTTTTAGAACTGTTCCTGGTATTTTCCTACTTAAATCTCATACATATCATACCTTGCAAGCTTCCCCCTGTGCTCAGCTCTCCTAGATGGCAGAATTTTTAAGGACATTGGTTTATGAAACACAACTGGCATCTATATCTCTTATAAGAAATAATATTCAGGAGAGAGATTTCTGCAGCGGTCATGCAGGAATACCAGGATTTAGATTCATTGACTGCTGCTGGAAAACTGCTGCAATCCCTTCACAAAATATAACGATATACAGCGCTCATCCTACAAGCAGGATGTTTTATACCAACACATATATATTCATGTGAAATACAAAATCATTACTCAGTTCAACACTCATGCAAATCACCAAACGTATCTCCAAAATGGGCACTGTGTGGCCAGTGCCAGTGTGAGGTCTGCTGCTCCTCTGCCTCAGTGAGCCTTATCCAGAGTGCGGTGGATGCTGTCACCTCATCGATGCATCAAATATGTGGGGCCTCGCTTGTGTCCCTAACCACAGGCGACTTCACATCTCTGTGCATCTGAGAAATTATGTGCCAGAGTACCAGGCTCCTGTTGTGAATTCCCAGGGAGAAGCACCCACAGAGGGTTAAGGAAGGTTTCTGGGCAGGAGCCGAGCTAATTCCTGCTCTCATTTCCACCAGAATAAACCCAGAACTGTGTGACAAAAGTAGAGAAGCACATCGGTGCCTTAAACCCAATGTAACAGAGATCCTTTTGCGTCTGCACACAGCAGCACCTTCCTTGTGGACATGGGCACATACTGCCCAGGAAGGATTTGGCCCAGAGCTTGTGGAGTTTGTCCTCATTCCCCCTCCAGATGAGCTCTCCTTGTAATTCCAAAAACATAGTTCAGTAGCTCAGCACAGCTTGGCTGATGACGAGAAGACACAGAGCAACTTTGGAAACACAAACTGGCACGGAGAGAGAGTCTTTTTGGCTTTGAAAGGACAGCGCACATGTTCGGAGCCAGAATGTGTAAAGACTTTTGTTCACAAACAGAAATCCCTTGTGCTGACAGGCTCCGAACAAGGCTGATGCTCTTGTGAATGCAATATGAAAGTTGCCTTGCATCGGGATTAGTTGAGCGAAGAGTTTGCAGCAAGTAATTGACTCAGAAAGTTTAGTGAAAAAAGGATGGTCCTCCAATGTTAAGAAAAAACAGAAAACAAATAAAGTCAGCTGTGAATGCTCTGCTGTTTTGACTTCATTCTCTTTAAAATCACCTAGCAAATATTTCAGAAGCACAAGTCTAAGGGTGGCTCATGGTCTGTTTGCTACAAATCATTTGTCATGGTGTCATACTCTGTCTATAGGGTGCCCATATCCATGGCTGTTGTCTGCACCTCTGGAGCAAAGAATGGAACCCTGTAGCATCTCTGTGAAGTGGGGTACTTGATTCCTCCACCTTACCCACAGACAACTGAGGTTAATAGGTTCAGACCCCCGTCACCCAAGCCACACAGGCAGTCTACAGTCAAGCTGGTCTTGCTGTGCCCCAGCGAGAATTACAGTGTCAGAGCCATATCTTGTTTCTGGCAAAACTGTTATCTTCCTGGTCCAGGATTCTTCACTATCAGACAAGAAAAGGAAGTGTTCACACGGACACCCTCTCCTGGGCTCATCTCTCCCATTGAGAAGGGATGGGCTGTGCTCTGGACAAACTGCTGTTTCCATGAACTATAGATGGAGCATAAACAGACCGAGCAACTCTGTTACATGACTTCAAGACTGCCGTGGAGGGAAGAAGCTGGTGCCAGATTGTGCTGAAGTTTCTGTTTCTGATCAAAAGTCCCACATTTTACAAGCTACTTTTATTTTTTTTCCCAATTTCTTCTCAAATTAATTTCAGATCATATTCAAAAAACGAATGACTTAAACGTCACTTTTCTCTGTGCACTTTCATATGTTCCAACTTCTCCAGAGCAAGTATTCTCTGAAAAGGTCACAAACAGACATAAGAAAACCCCTAAATTATTTCCAACAGTTTCCTCTCCCTTGAGGCAGATGTTGGGGCTTGGTGCTGCACCACTGCTACTTATTACACTGCAGTGCTTTAGTTCCTATGCACTGCCTTTGTTAATTATCTTGAATTGAGCTAATTATTACTAATTATTACTGGATAAGTTCATATATGTACTATGACTAACCCTCAGAACTGAAGAACAGTGAGATAAGCATAAAAATTAATGGGTTAAAAATTAACGCCAAGGAAAGCAGTAGGTTCATATGATAAAGGTCTATTTGTTTGGGACTAACACCCTTGCGTGGTGCCCCTCACATGGGCTAAGCCCTACCATGGTGTGCTACCATCAGCTGGCTGGGACTGAGGATTTAGGGGCTTTGATTTTGTATTTCTTGCATGCAAGTTACTGGACTTCACACCTTGTGGGTATTTCACCCCCTGACCCACCACTGAGGAGCCCCAGGGTGAAGGAATGGAAGCAGTTTTATGGGAATGTCAAGACCAATGGCAACCATGTGAGATCCAAGCCTGAATCCAGAGTGGAAACTTTGTGGTCTTTAAAATCGTAGAATCACAGACTGGTTTGGGTTGGAAAAGGCCTTAAGACCATCCAGTTCCAACTTACCTTCCATGGGTAGGGACACCTCACACTAGACCATGTCACCCAAGGCTTTGTCCAGCATGGCCTTAAACACTGCCAGAGAGGAAACATTTACCTCTTCTTTGGACAACCTGTTCCAGTACTTCACCACCCTCACAGTAAAGAGCTTCTTCCTTATATCTAATCTGAACTTCCCCTGTTTAAGTATGAGCAGATTACCCCTTGTCCTATTGCTACAATCCCTGAAGAGTCTTTTACCTGCTCTTTTCTCAGCCACAGCAAAGTGAAGCAGCATGCTGCTCCCCACTTTCAGGACCTGCCTCCAAACATGCCTTTTTCTCTGTTTTCCACACCGATGACATTACTTTTCCTGATTCTCTTCATGTCTTTACTCACTATCTCAGCTTGGATGGCAGACTCTAAACAAGATTACCTGTGGGTGAATAGGAAGGATCCTTCCACTGGATATGTGGGGAGGACTCACAGGCAAAAGGGTTTTCCAGCAGCTCTGAAAGGATTAATTGAAATGTTGAGCCAGAGCAGTAATTATTTTACCAAACAGTGCAGTGCTATTCAGCCCTCCCTTCTTACCTGCTACTGATGCAATCAAGGCCAAATGGAGCTAGGATATAAAATTACTGCTGCAGGTCACCGATACGCTACGTTTTAAAAGCAATTAAAACAGAGAGGTGCCCATGATTACCGTGTAAGAAAGAGGGTTTTCATTAAAGGAATGGGTGTAATGCTCTAAAGCTCTATTACTGCTTCTCAGCAAAATAAAACATATAGGACTGGACCCAATTCTGACTTCCCAGAATGAATCCATTCACTTGAGGAGAGTTACTCCAAATTTACTCTGAGATCAGGGTCAGACCTGCACAAGGAAAGATGTAAGAGGCCCTTATTCTTTGCTTTGCTTTGCTTTCCTGTAAGCATATTTTTATCTCTTTCTATTTTCAGTTCAAATACACAGAAAACAATAAACACCCCAAAGAAGAAACTAAACTGGGGTGGAGAGCAGGAAGTGAAAATACTCCAGTCTTCATGTTTATTCTTGCCATAGGAGTAAATAGGGCTTGGTTCAGTGCACAGCTCTGTCACAGCACGTTATGTTTGCTTCTCCTTATGCCGGTGAAGCTTCACCAACTGCCGTGAAATCATCACTACACAGTGAGCAAACAGAAACTGGCTGACGCTCAGAGTGGACAGCAGCTATCTCCTTCCAGCTTTCAGAAACTGGAACTGCTGAATGATCTCCCTTCTCAGACCTGTACAAAGCAGTCATCATCTTTATGCTAATGCTGAAGGGCCCTGCACTTTTATCACTATGCCCCATCAAATCCATGGGGACAATGCATGTTTGCCCCACCTGCATTTGCACACTCTGCTTTACCAACCACCCCCATGCATCTTTGTTCCTTAATCCACTTTGCACTTCCAAAAACATTCAATCACCTTTGCTGAAATTTTCCATGTTTCATTTCTGACCAAAGGTGAGCTTGGAGCTTTAAAAAGCCAGCGGAATATTTCATTTGCCGCTTGTGAACTGAAATAAGTGCCAAAACAAAGAAATGGTTCCCCAAATTTGAGAGGGCTTCTGGCCACAACTCAGTAGGGATTGCAACACCAACCATTCAACATAAGGGAGCTGCACGTAAACTTTATGAAGGTCTCACCCCAGCATTCATTAGGCAATAAAGAGCTACACCTGGACTTGCACAAGCAATGGCAGCTTGGAAACCGAATGATACAGCAGGTTTCTTTACTTATCCAACCCAAATCCTGTTGAAATCTGCAGGCATCCTTCCATTCATCTAACTACAACTCAACTGGACCTCAACATCAGGAACAGCATGGTAAAATGTAGGGCTGCTGTCTGGGCATTGCCTGTTTGTGGCTAGCTGGATACCTACTAACCCAAAGAGGCTGTGAGCTCCCTGCATGCCCCTCTGCCTATATCCCTGTATGCCTGCCTCCTTATATGCTTACGTACCCTCTGCCCTATATCCAACTTTTTCTTCCCCAAACCCAAGTATTTTTTCCTAACAGCTGCCCTGGTTCTAGTCTGAATTACCAAAAATAACCCTCTACCTCCGCACAGAAGAGATGGCAGGTAATTTTCTACCTTCCCCAGCCAACACAGAACTAGTTAATCACTTTCCATAAGAACCAAGTGATTTTCACTGAAAGAAGATGGGGGACTATTCCATTACTGAAGGGATATTGAAAGTTTGGGGTTTTTTTGCTATGAATAAAAGCGAAGCTGCAGACTCCTCCCAGATCTAATAATGGAAAGCTCTCCTGAATAGCCTTGCTTCGGAAAGTGTGAGGCAGAGCAACCTTTCCTGCTATTTCATTTTCATTTTTCTTCTTTTTATTCCCTTTTTCTTTCTGCCCATTGCAATCTTATCCCTAAGCTTTTTTTTTAATGCTTCCTCTCTGCGCTAATGCTACAGTGGTATCTGAGTTACCAGTACAGAGTAATGCTGTTCAGCCCTCAGAAGGAGCTCTCTGGGGTAGGACTGGAACATGTTAGGGAAGTTTGTTATGGCCTCTGTCTTGGCTGACACACTGGGATTGAAGTAGGTGCCTCCAGAGCTAAAAGCCCAGGTTGTTGCAGGCTGAGGTTCAGAGCCAGGCTGCGTAGCGGGGAGCTGTAACAACTCCTATCCTCTGCGGATTAACACAGAGGGGAACTTGTGAGTGGTCCATGTGATATCTGTTTGGGAGGTAAACAGAGGATTTCAGTCTCCTGGGCTGTCAAACCGGCTCCTTTGACAAGCTCTAAATTCACTTAAAGCCATGTAATTTGAACATGCTGTGGGGTCCAAGTCTACTTCACCTTTGATACTGCATAAATGGGCCCATTAAGATTTAGCCAAGTTTTGTGTGGCTTGTTCATAAACAGTCACCATGATGTCTCCTTTGGAGAGATAAGCGCTACTTCGCCAGAGCACAATAAGGGCTGCCTACAGGGTGTGAATCCCTGACTTCAAAACCATGGGGAGGGGAGAAGTACACAACCAAATTGTTCTCAAAAGGCGATTTTAAACTTTAGCAGCTTGTGTATATTTTCCCAATAGAGACCTTGTATGCAGAGCCCTGACTTTGTCAGTGCTTGAATCATAAACACAGTCTTGCAGGGCTTGTATAAAACACACATAAAAGTTTACCATAGGATGCAACTTTGGACACAACTCCTTAGCTAAGGGAGAAATGTAAAAATCATGTACATACCTCTAAGCATCAGGATGTCAGTTTAGATTTTCCATCTTACTGGACAGAAAATTGCACACAAAGAAACATCACATTGCACTGACTTTTTATCAGATGTTTGAGGGGTTTTTTGGTAAAGCTCAAGTGGTTCAAAAATGCAGTCTTGGATATCAGACTGTTCTCACCATTCTCTGAACCGAGATCAGATCCCATTTTATAACCATATGAACTAAAGGAAATATTCCATAAATCACTGCTTATGAGTCTCAAGGATGATTTGACAAAACTGTTCCAAACTGCAAGCTGGACACCCTTGGCAAATAACTTCTTCAATAAATATATCTTTTTGATTTGAGCCATACCACCTGCTTCAAACACAACATTTATGCTTATCTTAAAGATTGGGGAATGTTTTAGATTCTCCTGTGGCATCGCTGGGTAGGAGCCCAAATTATTGCCGCACGTAGGAAAACTCAGGTAAAGAAAGAGAAATTAGGAAGCTTAGTCCATAAATATTGAATGAAGTCACAGGGAAACATGGTTGCAAAGGCACAGTGTTCAGGTAAGTTGCTATTTTCAAACCTCTTAAAAGAGAGTATAGTTAAGAAAAGGTTGTGCTGAGAAATTGCACAGGTAAGAATTCACTGTTGGTCTTCCTTGTTGTCCCCAGTGTGATAAAGTAGGACACAAAGAGAACATGCGCACATTTTGTCATGGTGAGAGCACTCATGAGAGTCCTGGAGGTAGCCAAACCACAGAGCCCCAAGCCTCTGAGGAGAAACATGGACCCATGCTTTTCTGTGCCTACAGCCCCTTGGCTAGAGCAAAGATGTGGCAGTTTAGACATGGCTGTCTCAAAGCGTAGGAAGTCGAAGCAAAGTCTTATTGCCTCAGACTCTTCCTGGTTCAAAGAGGGTTGGCGAGGATGTGTTACAGCTATCTGCTATAACTGGTAATATTTGCTTTATCAGTTTTGTGCCTTACGTCATCTGTATGTCCTTATGGCATGTAACAAGTTTGCAGTAATGGGTTAACCCTCTCTCCTTTTGCTCATATTATCCTTTGAAGGGCTATACTTGTAGCCTGAGTGAAGAGTTGTTTGGATGTTACATCCCCACTCTTAAGGCCAAGGAAAGGCTCCAACTTATTGTTGTGGGGCTGAATCCACCACTGTCTATGCAAGAAGAAAGCCTAGAAATACAACAGAGGGGCAATGCTGAGCTCCTGGAGCTGGCTTTAGTCCAAATCCCACTTTTCTAGTCCACCCTTAACTCCCTGAGCCTTTGCGGCTTTCTGAGTCCCTCATCTCTCCATTCTCCTTCAGGTTTTCTGAGTGCCCCTGCGCACAAACCTCCTTCATCACTCCCCAATATTTCAGCTCAGCAGTACTTCTTTGCACTGTGAGCCAGATGGAAGGAATGCCATCATTGCAGCTGGAAAGGAGACAACGTCACACTGCAAAGCAAGCAGACATCTCAGCACCCAAGCTGCTGGTTGCAAGACTGAAGGAGGGGGTGTCAAGATGTGTCTCTGCATCACTTCAGTGCATTTGTGAGCCTTTTTTAACCCCTTGGTGTTGCTTTAATTTTTTGTTGTATGCCTGCCGCTCTGCCCGTTGCCTAAGCTTCCTACTCTTCAATGTCTCAGGTTTTCAGACTTCCATGCAGAAAGGACTATTCTTCATACACGGAGTGAGACTTCAGGGAAAGTGAATGAACAGAAGAGAGCGCTTAGAGCCCAGATGTTGAAAGGCTCCTTACACAAAACACAAAAGAACTTTTCTCCTCATCAGTGTTTTCAGGAGACAAAAGAAAACACATTTTCTGAAGTGTTCCTTGGAGATATTTTGTTTTGAAGTGGTTAAAGAATTTTGAATGTGAGATAAGGGGGAGACACTGGCACAGAGTGAGGATAACAGCTTGTTCCTCCAAGGGCTAGGATTAAATTGCAGGGAATGCTGGCACTCAGCCCGAGCTCAGCTTCCCCAGCCCAACACTTGCTTAAAAAGGTAGAACTTGAAACATGTGCTTTGCACTCTCTTCTTATCATTGCCCTCCTGGCTTCAACCATTGTTCATGTGCTCTGGCATTCACAGAGCCTGCATCTAGGTTTTGCCCAAGACAGTGTTGATAAGCCAGATGATGAATGTGGAAAACTCCTCCCTGAGAGGGTTTGATTGAGGCTGTGTTTGAAATTGGTCGCAAAGGACTCCTGTTGTTTTTTGTTGTGCCTAAATTTGGGCAGTCCCGTTTTGCAGAGGACTGCACGATGCGAAGCAGAGATGCTCCACTTGCAGGTGACTCATTATCAGGTTGACAGTGCTTGATACTGGATTATGTCAGCTCTGTTTTGACACAACACAACTCAAAATCTGCTCCATATCCAGTCCCTGCTCTCTCTGCTTACCTGTTTTTGCTCTTTTTTTCAATAGCAAAGACTTGCTTGTGGATGGTTGAAACTTATCATTATGTGAGCCAGAAACTCTGTGCAAATCACTCACAAAGTCCTCCCTTCTCAGTCTGCAGGCATTGCTGACAGGTATGAGATGTTTCATCTGTGCAACCCTCAACACACATGTTCTCACTGCAGATGGGTGAGTGGGGATTTTTATGTACTCCAAGTCAGTGTGGAGTCATAGATTAGTCAGGTCTGTGAATCAGAAAACATGGCAAGGCCCTTTTTGTGCGCTGACAGAGTGTCAAGACCTGTCTTTGCCTACATCCATTTATCATGGCTCTGGATGTTCAAAAATGTTGTTGCTCTTCATTAACTCTTTCATCTGTAAAAGGCCAGGATCTTCATGCTGTCTTTGCTGCTGCATTCCTGGGTCTCCCAGGTTAATTGATTAATGAAGTGAAGCTGCCGGTATCTGTGTAAAAAAGGGCATCTTGATTTAACGTAGATACCACAGTGATGGCCACTGGGGGCCAGAGGTAAACACAGGAGCCTGGTATACATAAAGAAAGAGACAGTGCTCTGAAAGCCTAAATAGCAAGGCAGCGTAGGATTTTACTCTTTCAAGTAAGGGAGGAGGTGGGAGTTGATGGAAATTACACAGTTACTTGCTTAAGATCATGCAAGGAGGTAGTGGGACATCTAAAACCCCAGGTCTCAGCCGTGTGTCTTAGCCACAAGGAAATCAACTTGCAGTTTTAGGTGGATATGTCCTGTTAGATACATGAGCTATGTATAGGCTGCTGGCTTATTTGTTCATTTCTGGTAAGAAATGATGAACAGTCCCATCTCTAATCAGGCAGAACGCAGGGATGCACACTAGGCTGTAAAGCTCCCCAGCTGGCTGCTAAACACAGCTGCTCTAAGCAGGTAAACTTAGTGCTGCTCCTTATCTCATTCTCCAACAGCAATTTTGGCATGCCCTAGCCTGTCTCGGTTACAGGCATTTCGATGTTCATAACTCTACTTCATCCCATCACAAGGTCAGGTCCCTAATCCAGCATATGTAAGCACAGTTATAATGCATGGGTTAGATTTTCCCCAGGGATAAAAGAGACTCAAAGCTCACTTCCCAGTTAAGGTGTCAGAATATACTGGGCCTGGACTGGGGAAACAGATGCTCTTTAAAAATACAGAACCATCAGATGAACCTTGATCTTCCTGTGGTTTGGAAGGAGGCTGCAGTGTATTTTGGGTTGAGTCAGTTTCATCTGTTTGACAATTTTTGGAGACAAAATATGGATTTTAGCCTATGCATCCTAAGTAGTTGTATCATAGAATTTGGCCTGTGTTGTCTCTGACATATTGTATACATGCAGCTTTATTTAAGTAACAGCTGGGATATATGCACATATGTCATCTATCAAACACTGGAGAGGGAAACGCATGAGCTGGTGCATTTTTGTATACTCACTGTCATCACATTCACGTAGAATGAATTACGGCTCACAGAAGAAAACTTGCTCCATCTGACCATGGAAATCTTCTTCCTTTAACCTTATGCCCTGCATGGTTGAGCAACTGTATGGAAAAGTTTAAGTGGATAGTACAGAGATCAAAAGAACTCCATCCACTGTAAATTATGAGCCTCCTGAAAGCCAAGAGAAAAAAACACCTAACAGAGTTAGGTTCTGTTTGTGTTCCTGTGGGTTGTTGTTGTTTTAACCTGTTAGTATTTGTTTCTTTAACTTCTTATTTTGACGCTGATTGTGCTCCTCATCCAAAGCCTAAGAAAATCATTAAAACAGGGACTGCAAGCTCTGTGGAGCAAGGACCTTTTGTTTGTCTCTCTTGGAGTGGTGGGTAGCTGCTCAAGGATATAAATAAAAGTGATTTGGGGCCCTTTCATGGGTGGAAAAATGGTATGTATGTCTCTACTAGGGCTTTGTAGAAGGTATCAAAATCTCACTTCCTCAGGTAATATGGCTGACACAGGTGCAATATGGGTGATGGGAGGGGAGATCAGAGCGCACCTTTGTGAGATGGATGAAATTCCACTTGAAGAGATATGATGCCTGGCTTTGAAATGTGTCATTTTGGTAAAATCGCCTCTCAACAAAGCACAAGATCCAATTACTGGCTACAATTTCCTTTAGCCTCCCTCAGACAGCAGAGGCAGCTGGATGTTGAAACACTAAATGTAGGTTTAGATAGCCTTTGTTCTTCATGCCACATTAGAGAAGTCAGTGAGGTGTAAGAGAAAGACACGCAAATTGTATTTATCTTATGCATATCTCATATACAGATCTACAGATCGTCTCCCCCCATCCTCAGAATACGGAAGCTGACATTCTAGAAAAGACCCAATGCTGATCTAATCCAGTATCTTGACTCTGACAGTAGCCAGTGGCAAATACTTGAGATAGCTGCATTAAATCATGACTGCAGGTGACTATGAAATAATCTTCCCTCTCAGACTACCCATCCTGCACTGAAATAGTTAAGGAATGACTTCAGCTCTGAATCAGAACGTGTACGAGCCCTTTAAATGTATATTCTGTTATGATGTATGACTTACACCTGCGTATGCTCCTTATTACTAGAAACATAGTTTTCTCAATAAGGTTAAACATCTTCCTACAGCAGTGAATGCCTCATGCCTTCATGAGTGGTACCAGGAGTTCCTGGTTTCAGTTCTGCCCTGGGTTCAGCAGTAGCAGACATTTTTGCTTCTTAGCAGCTGGTGCAGTGCTGTGTTTTTGACTTTCAGCCTGGGAACAGCGCTGATAACACCGATGTTTTTAGCTGCTGCTCA
>WYDI02014938.1:0-12401 GCA_009867235.2 Psittacus erithacus
TTCCAGGAGAATCTGCTCCAAGATTTTGCCATGCACAGAGGTGAGACTGACTGCTCTGTAATTCCCTGGGTCATCCACTTTCCCCTTCTTGAAAATGGGGGTTATATTTCCTTTTTTCCAGTCATTGGGAAGTTCACCTGACTGCTATGATTTTTCAAATATGATGGACAGTGGCTTAGCAACTCCATTCACCAGCTCCTTCAGGACCCGCGAATGGATTTCACCAGGTCCCATGAACTTCTTTGAGTACTGCGCACAGTTTTGGGCTCCAAAATAAGTTTAAAAAATGTATAAAAATTTTAGAATGTGTCCAGAGAAGGGCAACAAAGATGGTGAAAGGACCATGGTGAAAGTGGACATGACTTAGGAGAAGGGGCTAAGGATGCTGTCCTCTGATCTATTCTCTTTGGTGTCTTTTGATGGGACATGGGGCGACGACTTAAAACTGCATTAGAGGAAGTTCACATCGGGTATTTGTTCATTGGATATGAGCATAAGTTCTTCAGTATGAGGGTAGGAAAGCACTGAAACCAGTGCTTCTATGCTCATGCCCCAAGAGCACAAGCTGGGGAAACAGGAAGGCAGTACAGAGGTGCAAAATAAGAATTTTAAAATGTCATTTTGGGAAAGATAGAAGCAGAAATGTCATCTTGATATGTAAACCTTTGCTCATGCAGTTTGCCAGTGTTCATTGTGTATTTGCTGTTGGGCTCTTTCATTGTTGTTTCTTCTGTGGTTTTGTATACATGGTGTATTATAACTTGAGTTGTCCTGATTCTACATCAGGCAGGCAGTTTGGTCATTGGTAATGTGCAAAAGTCAAACTGTCCCTTTGCCAGTATGTGAATCTCATATGTAGATCCTATTTTCTGTTATACTACTGCTAGTACATCTCCCTTCACTGTCATTGTAATTATAACTTTCTTTGTCCATATGCTCCATTCCTATTGCTCCTATCTCTTCATTTGACATAATCTATGTCTCTTTTTATGCCTCCAGTGTTCTTTCTTTCTTATTCCTCTTTCCTGGTTTTGCTGCTTCTTCCTCATTTCTCTTGCCATCTCTCCCCTCTCACCCAATTTTTAGAAAGGAGTGTGGTTAATACATATCTGTTCTAAAATGAGGAGAAATGTTGAGGTGGTGATCTGTTCTCTCAGCTCATGCTGTCAGAAGGATGGTGCTGGATGTGGATCTGGTCAACTAAATCTCACATGGAGACTACCCCATTACATCTTCACTTTCATATTCCCTGCTTCTTTTAACTGCGGAGACTGTTTTGCAATAATTGCCTTGAAAACAGCTCTTCCAGCTTTGCTCCCTTATTATGCTTAAACCCAGAATGTCCCCTCCACTATGTGTTTTGAGTCCAGTCCCTGACTTCTCTCCTTAGACATTCATAGCCTCCATCCCTGAACCGTATGTTATTAGAAGTATTCAAGACCATAGCTTAAAGGATGATGTATTCTACTTCAGAAGGATTTAGCAATTTGCTACTCCTAAAGAAAGAACATAAGGAAGAAGTTTGTTTGGTTTCCCATCTTTTTAATGGATGGAAAGTAAATGCAGCTTATTTTCAGGAGCCTGAGCCAATGTAGCTCACAGCACCTCTGATTACTGAACAGAAGTGTCATACAGCACACCATTTCTCTCTGGTAGTCTGCTGTGTGTGACTGGAATGGAATTATATTGTCTGTGAGACAGGAAAGGAGAAAAAATCCTGTGGCAAAAAGTTCTTTAAAACTACAAAAGTTCCTATCTTGGAGCCTGTCTCAGCCTCAAAAGTAGCTTTAAGCAAAGCATTATTTTCCCTGTTTTTGCCCACTGGATTCTTCAGGTTCAAGCTACTCACCCTGAACATTGATTTGAATCTACAAAAATTCTGAGCTGGAGACCACTTTGATCACTAAAGCAGTACAAGTTTCCTTTCCAACTTTTATTTTCCTTGTTGATTCATAGAGGGAAGGGATGCCATCCAGAGGGACCTTGACAGGCTGGAAGAGTAGGTCCATGGCAAAACTCACAAAGTTTAACAAGACAAAGTGCAAGGTCCTGCATGTGGGTCAGGGCAATCCCCAGTATCAATGTAGGCTGGGAGGTGAAAGGATTTGGAGCAGTCTTGCTGAGAAAGACTTGGGGATATTGGTGGTTGAAAAGCTGGATATGACCCAGCAGTACATGTTTGAAGCCCCATCAGCCAACTGTATGCTGGGCTGCATCAAAAGAAGCATGACCAGCAGGTCAAGAGAGGTGATTCTACCCTTCTACTCTGCTCTTTTGAGACCCTTTCTGGAGTGCTGTACGCAGTTCTGGGGCCCCTAGCACAAGACATATATAGACATGTTAAAGTGGGTCCAAAGGAAGGCACAAAAATAGTCAGAGGCTGGAACACCTTTCCTGTGAAGAGAGGCTGAGAGCTGGGGTTGTTCAGCCTGGAGAAATTAAGTTTCTAGGGAGGCCTTATTGCGGCCTTTCGATATGTAAAGAGGGCTTATGAGAAAGATACCAGGAAACTTTACTCAGTCCTCCAGTGACCTGACAAAGAGCAATGGTTTTAAACTGAAAGAAGTTAGATTTAAATTGGACATAAGACATTTTTTACCATGAGGATGGTGATACACTTGCACGAGTTGCCCAGAGAAGCTGTTGCTGCCCCATTCCTGTCACTGTTCAAGGCCAGGTTGGATGGGGCTTTGAGCAACCTGGTCTAGTGGAAGGTATCCCTGTCCATAGCAGAGGGGTTGGAGTAGATGGTTCTTGAAGGTCCCTTCCAACCCAAACTATTCTATGAATCTATGAATCTGTGGTTCTATTGTTCTATGGTTCCTGACTATCAAACCATAAATTTGTTGTTTTCCCTTTGGGCATCACCAGGCTTTTCCACTAGAAGGGTTCATGTGGCAATATAAACAAAAGAAGACAATGGTTGACAGCTGCTTAGAGACTCTGTAAAGTTATTAATGTCTGGGCACAGCAGAAGAAATTATATATGTGCATGTATCTCCAATGCAACTATGAAATCGATAAACTGATGAGCACATATCCCTGCTTGGTCACCACATTCTCAAGAGTCATGTTCAGAGAACCTGTTGATGCCATCATAATGTCTAGTTTTCTAGATTTAGATACCAGGGTCACTTCTTGCAGTAGCAGGATGCCCCTGTGTTCCTATGACACACCCGAGGCTTGGGCAAGAAACATTAAAGAATGAAGTAGATAGAAATAAATGAACGGAGAACACTGAGTTAACAAGTAGAAAAAGAGTATTATTTAGCAGATTCATTAACAGAACCTTAGCTAAGCAATGTTTTGCCACATTTTGCCAATGTTTTTGTTGTACACAAACCATGACAAATGTCATGCTTTATACGTATAAGCCTATAGGAGTGTTTTCAGAATAAAACAGGAGTCCCCTTTGTACTGCTGAAGTAGAGTAACAGCTTTGTTTTCTCTCTGAAAAAAATCTAGTAATTTTTGCTGTTATTCTGTCTTTACTTCTTTTATAAAATAATAGCCACAGAAATGAATTCATTTTGGAACCCTGGAAGAACAGAAGATGATTGGAATTTATATAAGTAATTCTCTAAATTAGCAGTTTCTTAACCTTAGAACAAGGACATGAATGGCATCAAATCTAAACCTTCTATCCGGAAAAAGAGTTCAGTACAAGGTCTCTTGCATTTGAATTATCCAGGAAACGAACATCTTGAACTGAGTAATACTTTAGAAGACAAAATGAATAAGAACCTGATTTTGAAACCCTTTTGAATACTCTAATCAGTAGATCTTTGGAAAGCACCTGAAAATCACCACTGTACAGAAAGTCATAGTTGTTAGAATGACTTTGTAGATAATTTATAGTGAAAGTGTTAAATCATGGGCTGGTTGACACATCATTAAAAAAATTGTACTGTGGATCATTTGTCAAAGAAAAACATAATAGTGTCTTCTTGCTTGTAACATGTGGACTTGAGGGAGAAAATGGTGGATTTGGCTCCAGGAATCATAGAAAATAGGCAGAGAAGATTTTTCTCCCTACAGCAGGATTTCTTTGAAGAAAAGCATTCAGACTCTGCATATGTCTACACAAACGGGTGATTTGTGTATAGATTTATGTTGGGACAACACTTGCCTCTTTGGTTTTTGTGAGCTGACAGGGTGCAGGGGGCATGGTTGTTCTCAGCTACATTACAACTTGCAGTAGCACTAAAGCTCTATTCAAGTGAGCTCTGCAGCACAAATAATGACACATCATACATTTCCTCTGCTTTACTCTCATCTCTGCACTAGTGGGGTGACCTTAACCAGTCTCATCAAAGAAATGGTTGTGAATGAGGGAGTGAGGGGAAGTCACCCTGTCTCCACCATCCTTCTTCCCTTCACCATTCTCACACAGCTTTCCCAGCAACTGAGGTACAGAGAGAGAGAGAAACGGAATGGGACAGGCATGCAGCTGACAGAGTCATGGGTTTCATTTATGAGGACTATAAAACAAGGTATTTCTTACACGATCTACATGATGGGCCCTTTTTGTAACTAGTACAGTGGTAAAGCTTTGAGAGTGTTGCCAAAGACTTTAGCAGAATCACTGACCTGCAATTCTGGAAGACAGGGTATATGTGGTTATAGGTGTAGAAAATTCAAGGTAAACTCAGATATTTTAATCTGTTTAAAACATTAGTACTGCAGTTGTCAGATCTTCAAAATTCTCTAAGTGGATGTCATGAGTAGATTCATCTTCTGTGTGTTAGAAATTAGGTGGTTTCAGCTCATCCCCTTAAACAAATGTAGAGTATAATTTTCTATTTTCGTGTAATTGCTCCCAGCACATATTTTTAGGCTTGTTATGGTTAGATTTTTTCTCTATCTGTCCAATGACTAGTAAGGGAGTCATTAATCAGACATTGACATCTACTTTGTAGACTTTTGCTTTGCCACATTAATCCTAACTCACCTTTTCTTTGATTACCTATCCTGATGTCCCTGGGACCATCACTTGCATGAACACTATAAGAATCTGAATGTGAGAGTCTGACACAGAACGAGACACTAGGGACAACATTTTCCAAAGGTATAAATCAATACCATTTCCATGACATTGATAAGACAATATCAGAGCTCCAAACTGCAGTGACATTACTTCAGGTAATGCAACAAATGTAAAGTAAGTCATGGGAAAGATTAAGAAAAAAATGCTTATCTCTCTCTTCTGACTACTAAAACAGATTTCAAATTAAGTCAATAATTTTACAGAATAAATATTTGTCCACTAGAAGATAGAATTACACCATGAATGCATATTATAAAATTTAAGCTCACAAATAGCTGTCACATAATACCTTTGACCCTATCTGTCAATCAGAGTTTTGCAATTCATGTGTTCATTATGAATTTAGTAACCAGGAATGAAGTTCCCAGGTTTGCATGCAAGAGTGTATGTGTTTATTGTAGATACCCAGGACATCCTCACAGAGCTGGAATACATGACACAGGATTTACAGATTCTTTCTGAAGCAACAGTTGGAAAATGGGTGGGATACCCTTAGGCATCACAAAAAGAACTAGATGCTTATAATTAGGGAAATAAATCTTGCCCTGTTGATGTTTCTTCAGGAAAATATGAATGAAATTTAGAGAGTTTCCGAGCACTTCTTATCCCTCCTATACTCTCAGAATGAGTCTCTAGCTGTTCCAGTCACTAAGAGGTGATCTAGATGCAAAACGTTTAATTCTATTTCAGCTATCTCTGCCTGGTCTGTGGCAGACTGCCGAGCATTTGAAAAGGCTGTAGACATTTATGTCTTTTCTCATTACAACCCTTTTTCTGGACAGAGATCCTGCAAGTCTTAGATTCTTAAATTCTCCAGCCTTGCTTAACATTATATATTTACTACATTGTGAAAGCCATCAAGATTGCATTAAACTTTCAGTTTGTTCTTTAAGCTATAAAGAAGAGAAGTACATTTTCCTCCAGGTGGCTAGAACTGCATTACCAGCTCTAGGCAGATACCTGCATCACAAGCCTACTGAGAAGTATGGAAAGGGTGTAGAGGATAACCAATTTCTATTAACCAGGTACTAAATATTGGTTGCACTATAAAATCAGCCTGACGCAATTTCCCTTTTTGGTACAGTGATTATGTACAGGGTTTTTACATGCGAAACAATCCCAGGAAAAGAGTCCTTCTGCAAACTGCAATGCAGGTCACAGAGCATTTACATTTTATCTGCAAATAAAGAAACTTGAGTTTCTAGTCTAAATCAAGAATAGGGACTTGAACAACAGTGTCATATCCGAAAAGGATGCCCTGAATATCAGTTACCTTAAGACAGAAAAGAAGCTCTGAAAGCTGACCTACCTTTCCTGTAGAAACTGAGACAGGAAAAGACTTCCCAAAGAATCCCTGATTCTCATGCATCTCCTATGTAATTTTTCTGGAAAATTACCAATCTCTTTTTCTTTTTGTATCAAATAAAATTATTACTTTGGTAGATTGCCTTGTTTCCTGTACTGATATTTTCTGCTCCCTCTGGAAGTAATTATAGGGATAACCACTGACAATATCAGGGATAAAAAGGGGATTCTGAAATATGGAAAATTCAGACCAGTCAGGCTGTCACCAGGAAGTTTTGTTTGCAAAGGGTGTTTGTGTCTTTCAGGTGAGTATGGCCTTTGCGCTAGCCAGCATTTTATCTGTTTGTTTGTTTTGTAGCTTTTCAAAGCAAAATCCATGCATTGACACAGGAAAACTTTCTATCCCAGTTCTATGTTAGCTGTTTACCAACCAGCACACAAACAGTGGTCATAAAATAACCTTATCAGGTACATGTTCCTTGCTAACACACAACACCCTTTTCTATCAGTATTCTTAAATTATCAAACAGCTATTATTGATATGATTCTATGATATGCAAAGTATTTCACAGGTAAAAAAATACATGAAGTCAGAACATTGCAATTTGTCAGAGTACATATAAACATCTATATTTATAGAACCAATGAGCAGCAATAGGAAAAGAAGCCTTAGGAAACCTAAGCAAAGTTTAAGACCATGTTTTGGTTAGAAATCTCTTTTAGATGTATATCTACGACCAGTTACCCCAAGATAATTATTTCACAGTCATATTTTCATATCTTAAATAAATGATGTTGCTCTCTCTTTGCTTTGGAAGCTGCGTGCCAGGTCACTATTGGCAAATTGACAGGAATGCTGATATCATGCTTAATTACATTCATAGATCTCAGATGTAAGATCAAAGGAAACACACAAGTAAAATCATTTGCTTTACAGTAGCAGCCTGAGAAATGGCACAGATCAGACACAAAGTGGTGTCAAAGGCACAGACTAATGCAAATACAGAAATTTCTGAGAAATAATGATTTACAGTTCTGATAAGCGCAGGTGTTTCATAATAACAGGCAGCAGAACAATCTGAGGTAGAAATGTGATTTAAAATTTTTGATCTCCTTTGGACCTTGCAGCTCAAAGCATGGAAGCTGTGTTTCAATATGACATCCAGCTGGGCTAAGCTTTCTCTGAGTGAGCTGTCCTTATAATCCACTCAAATCAGTACAGTGATGAAACAAATGAGGATTGTCAACATCTACTGGAAAATTATGCAGCTTCTGTGGTTTCTAGATTAGCTTTCTACTTTTAATAAAATGTTGTTAGTTAAGCAGTAACTTCAAGACCACCAATATTTGAAACTGAAGTATTTACAGTGCTGTGACGTGATGAGCTAGTGCTAAATAGCCTCTATCTTCTGTCCTTCTTGAGGGAAAAGTGATGTGTTGTACATGGGGATTTAAAGAGAAGGAAGAAATGCTACCAAAGTGTCCATGGCTTGAAAAAAAGTCTCACGTATCTCAGTAAAAACACAAAGGCCATTTCCAGCAGCTTTTGCTCACACCACCAAAACATAAGTAGGTCTTGTACTCTTGGTCATGAAGGAAAGCCCTGTTCGGACTGCATTGGCTGCAATTATGCAGACACAGGAGGCAATGCCAGATGCAAGCTTTTTAAATCTCTTAACAATACAGCGGCCTTTCCCTCCTCAGTGGAAGAATCGGGGGCATCAGTGTTTCATAGACCAGTAAGCAGCCCCTGTCTTCCATGGTATACCCTGTAAGGAGGATGTCTTCCTCAGATCTGCAGAGGCAGTGCAGATCTCCGATTTGAGTCAATTTTTCACACCTGACAGCACTGGTACATGAGTGAACAGGTCCCAGCACATGAGGCTCTAAACTGTAACTCATGAAGGTTATCGTAATCATGAAGGAATTTGTACTTGGTTAACTAAAAAATATACTTTCTGAGTTATAGGCAGACTTTAAAATAAAGATGTTTGATTCCAGACATTACTGCAAAGAAGTAACCGTCCTCAGCTGCCCTTGAAAACGCTTTGTGTGCTGGAAGGACTTTAAACAGGACAATAGGCATCTTTATGTCAGTGGTATTTTTTCTTGGAGAGGCTTCAGATAAACCATTACCCTTGGTTTTTTTAATGAAGCTTTGCGTTACTTTAAACTCATTCTCTCTCTGTATATTTTGTACATGCATTATATCCATATACATGGGAATTTATACTGGAAAAACTAATGTTGCAAGGTTAAAATCAAATAGAAATGTTAAGACCTCTTCCCTAACTGGCTGGTGATTTTCTTTTGCAGTTGATAAATACTTGTAACAAAGGTCATGCTAATTCACAAAGCAGCTGTGTGGCAAACCACTTCTCTTTACCAGAAAATTAAGCTAATTGGAAAAAATAAAATAAGATTAAAAGTACTTGCCCAAATATAAATATGTTTTTAATTTCCTTAACCATATACCTTAGTGTATTGGCTTATTCTGTCAAATTGAACAGATATGACAGGTTTGTTGAATCTTCGCTTTTTCTTGATTTTTCCTGGTTGACAGAGCATGTATTAAAATGAGCATGATATTCCTGCAGCTGAACATTCATCTCAGCAGTTCAATAGATGATGTGTGTCAGGCAGCCAGTCTTTTATCTGGTTAGGTCTCTAATACACTTCTACTAAGTAGGACAGCAATATAATTATGCTTAAGAAAATCATACCAGAATTCTACATATTTTCAGCTATTGTTCTTTCCCTTGTTTGATTATACAAGGGCAAATGAGCTTTTACATTTACATTACATTACAGGCATTCCATTTTCCCCAGACCACTTTTATTTTTGGAAATGCTTTTTGACCAGCTACTTTATTAAGCCAGTATGTTCTGTCTGTAATAACTGGGTATCAATTGTTGCAAGACATACAATACAACCCCAATGGTTTTTTTTCTCAAAAGGAATAAGAAAGAAATGAGGTGTGTCATCACAAAAGTGAATTTTATATAGTGTTACGCAGCTTGCTGTGTTGAGCCCCAGTCTTCTTCTTGCTCACTGACTTGCCAACATGTTCTTTCTCTCCAATTTGGTGGTAACAGAACAACGGAGCAGTGGTAAGCCCTAGATTGCACTCACTATTAGGAGACTTTGTGAACTCTTTGCAGCAGGGATGGACATCAATCCACTAAAAATGAGACGGCACACTTCTGATTTCATGCCACTTGGTTGTCATGAAATAACCCCTGCTTCCCACACCATGAGCAGATAAGAAATGAATGCTTAAAAAATAGGTACCCTGTGAAAGAAAGAACTTCTTTTTATGCAGAATAAGCAACAGCATCAATACTTACTGGGTTTTATTCTCCTTTATTTAAGGGGTTTATTGCATTTTATTTATTATTAACTGTTAAGGGTTGTCCAACCTGCCTGTGCAAACTGCTAAAGTTTCTTAGGTGTCCCAGAAAATATGTTCTTTAGTTTGTTTATTGTGTTTTCCTCCTCATTATATGGAAAATTTCATTTGCTGTTATTCCATGTAACTGCAACTTAATATCTGGAGTCATTGCTTTTTGCAGTCTAGTCAATGAAGGAGAAACAAGAGTCTGGACATAACAGAACTTCCCACTGAGTGCCCATTGAGTTGAATTCCATGCAAAATTGTGCATTGCAAACTATTCTTAACCTCCATACAACCTATATGCTGTATAGGAAAGTTATTCTTACTCCTTCCAATTTAACATCTGTTTCTGCTGTACAACAGTTCCTTTCACCCATGCAGAGTTTCATATAAGCCAATAGGGCTGTGTCAGTATGAAGGTCTGTGATAACAGATTGAAGTACAAAACTGAAACATGATTATATACCATATTGGTTTATGCAATATAGAAGAATAACGAAGATTTGAAGGACGTCTCTGTTGGAAATAAAAGATCAAAAATGCACCACTGAGCTTAATTTTTCTTTTTCTAAAATTGGATAGGGGACATTTGCCACATGGAACAACCTTATAACAAAGCTTCTATAAAACATTTTAGACCTCTGAGGCTAAAATCTATGTTCTATTCAATGCTGTTAAGGAGAAGCAAAATTCATAGGCTAACAAGTTATAATTGCTTTTTGAAAAGAAGACTGCCTAAAGTGAAGGTTATTTTGGTCCATTTATACTGTGTACTGCATTTTCTAGCTAAATTACAGAAAATTATGTGCTATGATTTTGTTGCTGCCTTTAACCAGCTTTGTATGAATTTCACAGTTCGTCTTTGATATTTTGTTGCATTGTAACAATTGTATTAAGTTTGCAGAAATGTTGTTCCCAAACACCCCAGATTAATGTTAATTAGGTTTCTGCAGAGGCTAATGATGAGCATGCTATTTTCTTTGGTTCAAAGCTCTTCAGAAGACTTACCTTCTGTATTTTCATTGTCTCTGCTGCTTACAATACTGAACAAAGTTTATATTCGTTGAAGTCAATCCTGGCCGAGCACAGATGAATCTATTATAACCAGCACCATGGAAAAATGAAGTAATGAAATTAATGTTTCATTACTTTATAATAAAAAAATTAATTGGGATATAGGTGAAGTTCTCCTGACTTAATGCATTGAAATCATTGCTCAGTTCTTGGGCACTGCATAGGAAACAAAAGAAAAGTGGAGATTGTTTTGAATATTTTCTCACTCTTGAACAAAGTCACATAATCCATAACATGGTTTAAAGGATTATATATTGAAAATCAACTTAGATTCTTTCTTGTAATGTCAGTGATTTGTAAAAGGAACATGAGATCCTTTATATTTAGAAATAACTGCAAGCAAATATGATCATTAGAAACTGTCTTCACTGTAGGGAGGAACATGAAGTATAATTTATTTTGGCCTTCTTTCTTTGACCCTGAAAGAAGGGACTGACTTTCCATGGTCAGTACCTATATCATCCCTAGCACTTTCTCATATAAATGTGAAAAAGAAAATGTAAATAGCATCAAAATATTTACTTACCATAAGAAAATCGCATAATTGCACTTAGAGCCGCAGGGCAGTGAAAGAGTTTGGGATTAGCTTGCTACTTGCATGGCCAAGAGAAACATTATGTAAGAGTACTTGGAGTTAGTTGTTTGAGCTTAGAATAATGCAATAAAAAAGGATGAGACAAATTCAGGAAAGGTAATCTCATTGGTGACTACTCAATGCAGTAGGTCCAAGTGCCATCTCTGGTTCAGGGGGCTGCTAAATTGCCAGTAGTAGGAAATGAGCATAAATTAGCAGTAGGAAGATAACTATACTTACAGCCACTTCTGGCAAACATCAGAGGCAGCATACGGATCCCCACGTAATTTTGGTCCAACCCACTGTGTTAGTGCTTATGATTTTATATATTTACTTCTTTTTAAGCATAGCCTGAGTTTTCTTAGAAGCTGGAGGAGCTTTCAGCTTATTGGTATGAGAATGGGCACTCTGAATATGGGAACTTTAGAGTCATAGCAAGATATTTTCCATGGTCACTGCTTGCCAATAGCTATAATGCTTTTCCAATTTGAGTAATTTTATTGCTGTTCTGGTGTCTATATGCTGGGAATAAACACAAAGCACAGGGTACACTTCTATGTCTTTGGAGTTCTTTGTTTCTGAGTGCTAAGACAAAATTGTATGAAATAACACAGCATATCATTTCTGTCTTTGATGAACACGTGGCACAGAGTAGTATCCCTGTATTGGATTTTCATGGCAAAGGAGGAAGGAGCTGCAAAGACAGTGTGTGATGAAGTGACCATAGCTCCCATTCTCCGTCCCCCTGAATTTCAGGGGAAAGAAGGTGGAGGAATTGGGAGTAAAGCTGAGCCAGGGAAGAAAGCAGAGGTGAGAGGAAGGTGTTTTATGTTTTGATTTATTTTTCATTATCCTACTGTTTGACTGATAAGAAATTAAACTAATTTCTCCAAGTCAAATCTGTTTTGGCCATGATAGTAATTGGTGAATGTTCTTATCTTGATCCATGAGCCTTTCACTATATTTTCTCTCCTCTGTGATAGAGACACTGTCCAGCAGCTAAGGT